>JXSR01S012166.1:32603-51026 GCA_000969725.1 Ophiothrix spiculata | reverse complement strand
CTATGGGATGGCAGGTCAGTGGTATTTAAATCCTGTATCGGATTATAAAGGGAACCAGTACTCATTTTATCAGTCATGTATACTCTATGGGATGGTGGCCATCTTGGATTGTTGCTCATGGAGGGTGAGTTATTTTACCTTAAGCTTTTTACAGGTCAGCTGCTCTTGTGTGTCACACACTTCAAACTCTTCAAAACGTCACTGTGGGAAAATTGGCATGCCTAGGTCTGAGTAAGTTGTAGTAAACAAGGAGGAAATGCAAACAGAATCAACACACTGCATGTCAAGTGAAGATTTTTCAAGATATATACTTATACCAAATATTTTGGTACGCATCAGACATCACATATCACAAGAATATATTGCAATCTGCCGACCTATTGGGCTTTTTTCCAAAAAAATCTGGAGGTACAATGAATCTGCTCCATAAGCAATGTTCTTGCTAAGGCCGTATGGCGGCCATTTGCGCAGGAGCCTGTGAAATTTGTGCAACAGGTTTCTGAAGATGGTGTGAAAAAGATGTGTTTTCTTCCTTTATCTAACCAAGTTTCAGCCTCAGCTCGTTATTAATTTTGGGCACAAGCAACGCTAAATGCAGCAAACTTTATTTTGCACCACAAGTCAAATACATGCAAAAATTGTAATTCTGCAAATTGTTTTTTTTTTCAGATCAACAACATATATGCTTGCTTCAGAGCAGCCAAGTTATGAAAAATATCTATTTATTCCAAGAACCAAGATCGAGGCCGCATTTATGGCTCGTTTGAGATGAATGGTCGCAATTAAGAGATGTGCACATAGATTTACAGGAGAGATGCAAGGCACGTCGCTATTTTTATTCCGGCATGGAGACAATATTGGGGGTATTCGGATTTTTGCCGATAGCTTGCCAATGATGCATCGCACCTTGTCATAAAGCATGAATATTGAAACACGCACACACGCTTTGCATGCAGGTTAGCGTATGAGGATTTTCAGAATACTTTGTTTACAGGTCTCAAGCAAAGGAGTATGGCATAGTTTGTAGGCATCACTATCAACATTATTCCACTATTTTTTCACTATAAAATAAATTTTGCATGATCAGATGTTTGATCACTGAAGTGACTGGTGTGTTTTATTTGTTTTAAAACTGTAAATATCCTTTTCCTTTTTAGATTTGTTAAAATCCAAACTGGATGTGATGAATGATGAGTTGATCCAGGAGCGTCTACATAGCCAGCACTTACTGACTAAGCTACACAGCCATGAACTCACGACAAAGAACTCAAAACTTCTGCCGCTTTTTGAAAAATTAGATGAAGTTGGGCAACCTATTGAAGAGGCAGTTTCATCGAAAACTGGGGTAGGTTGATAAATATGGAGTACAAGCCCTCCCCTCCCGAGCCCTGCATGCCAACACTTACTAACCACACTACATAGCCATGAACTCACGACAAAGAACTCCAAACTTCTGTCACTTGTTGAAAAATTGATGAAGTTGGGCAACCTATTGAAGAGGTTTTATCACCAACAACTGGGGTAGGTGGATAAATATGGAGTACCTCCCTCCCCTAAGCCCCCCCCCCAACAGCCCGAGCCCTGCATAGTCAACACTTACTAACCACACTACATAACCATGAACTCACGACTAAGAACTCCAAACTTCTGTTGCTTGTTGAGGAATTAGATAAAGTTGCGTAGCCTATTGAAGAGGCTGTATCGCCAACAACTGGGGTAGGTGGATAAATATGGAGTACCCTCCTTCCCCAAGCCCCCGTGCCCTGCATCCAAGCCCTGCATGCCAACACTTACTAACCACACTACATAGCCATTAACTCATGACTAAGAACTCCAAACTTCTGTTGCTTGTTGAAAAATTAGATGAAGTTGGGCAGCCTATTGAAGAGGCTGTATCGCCAACAACTGGGGTAGGTGGATAAATATGGAGTAACCCCCTCCCCTAAGCCCCCCCCCCCCCCCACCCGACTCGAGCCCTGCACAGCAGATCTGGATCTAAGGCCCGGGTAGCCACAGTCTATTGCAAAACGACTTACGGAGATACGTATCCATCTGGATTTGCACTCGCGTGTAGATTGACACAATATGCAGTCATGTGGTTGACACCGCCGGGATTGCATCGCTGTCAAAAGATTAATGAATTTAAATTTCAAAAAAAATAATGAATTTAGGTTTTTAAAAGATATTTTTAAAAGATTAATGAATGTAGATTTCATCCTGAAAAAAAGAAGGATTTATTTTTGTCACATTGCAGCTAGTCCTTAACATGGCATCAGCACAGGTTTAATCATAGTTGTCAGTGCAATTTTTAACTTTAACCTACCCTTTGTGTTTTGAACCCACCCTTTATATGAAGAAAACACCCAATATACTGTAAAGTTAAAACCCACCCTTTTGCCATTTTAGTGTACTACACAAAACATTGTTAAAACTTGGTTTTTTTGCTTGTCACTTTCTCAAAACCACGTAAATTAATTTTATAAAACCACCCCCAATGCTGTCAATATTTTTTGTTTGATTTGCAAAAACATTAAATTAATTTAATTAAATTAATTTAAATTAGTTTAAATTAATTGTCTGCTGTTGGCATGCCAACAGCCAACAACGACAAGTCTAGACTCCCATTGACGTCTGCAAATCGACCATTTAATCTACCTGGGTAGCAAGTTGTTTTACTGGCTTTGCAGCACGGGGAAACATCTATTCAAAAGAACCACTAATAACGTCATACTTAAAATGTAATTGGTATTCCATGCATGAAGAATCGAATCAATTATATCTATTGATGATTTAGCAGACAAATCAACTGGGTGGGGTGGTTTTACATGCAGGTATGCCTACATTGAAATCATGACGAAATGGCAACAGTAGCTATATAGTATATTAAATCATATGAAAACAACGGTAGGTCTAATTTTGGAGCGAGATACCTGATGCCGCTCCGAAGTGAGAGTGCCCCACTCAGGAAAAAGAGGCGTTTGTAAAGATAGCAGGATATTTTTGCTTTGTTTTGTGTTGTTATTAATCATACACACTTTTAATAGACCAATTACGTTATGATAATTATTAAAATAGTTTATCAAAGTGGTTTTGATGGCTAATTTTTTGTAGCTTTGACTGTTGAACGAGTCCCATAGGGTGTATAGACAATGACACCCCACTAATATTTCAACTTAGTACATTTACATGTTAGCATTTATTTTAGGCAAAATCTGTTTGGGAAATTGCATGAAGTTTTTTCAATATCATAATAAGGTAGATTTGGTTGGATAACTCTTTATGATGTGGAGATCTAACTTTGGTATTAATTCTGTATTTATTTGCAGCTTTGTGATGTTGATGGTCTTGAAGAATGGCTAGGTCACCTGAAGGCAGGACAACAGCAGATAAGAACAGAATTGGACAGATATAAGGACAAAGTACAGGTAAGGTCAAAAATAAAAAGTTATTGTGTTGTCCTCAAGTCAGAAATTGAAAAGTCTTTTTTTTAAATAAACTAAATGCAGACTTTCGCGGCTGTGGATTTACCAGCTGATTATGTGCCTCAGGGGATTTATTGTTATTGCGAACATGTTTAGAATGCTTAATAAGCCTTTGTCTACTAAAATGTGGGCCTATACTTAAAAAAAACCACTGACCTTATTTTCCACATTTTTAGGGTTGTAGGGTTGGTCGCTTAGTGCAACACAACAGCTGTTTTGGTCTAATATTTAACCAAGAAAAGCGCTAGGCCCAAAATCTTGAGAGTCCCTTGTGACTCAAATTTTGGTGCTAATCTTGTTGTTATCAAACCATTTGTTTAGGCCATTGTGATTTGATATTCCGTCTAAAACCTAAAGTCAAAATAATTTGAAAACCTAATTGATGCAAAAAAAACATGCTCATAAACATACACTCGAATGGACAAAGCAATCAAAACTATGAACTGCATGATTTAGTTTTAGTAAATATGTAACCCAAGGATATGACTAATTGCCTGTAACCGAGGGCAAACCTGAGGCCTACTGATTCAGAGTTCCCGCTAAGGATTTTGACTCTGCGCGAAAGCTACATAAAAGAAAAAATACATCTCGCCATTACCAATTTCGGAAAGATCACCTCAAAAATGAGAGTAATTTTGAATATAATCTGAATGAAATCGGAAATAAGTGAATGTTGTGTATAACCAAACCCATATTTTTGGTTTTGTGTTTTTGGAACCCCTTGCACCAATTTTTTTGAGCATCTGCGCCAATTTCAACATTCGGCCTTAGCAGGAACGCTGCCTTCAATGTTCTATTTACTTCTGTTACTTGTTCTAGTTTGAAATATTTTCCATTAGCAAAGTACCCAATCTGGAAAATATTACAAGTTTTTGTCAGTGGGTTGAAAGGGCAAAGAAGGCACTTGTTGACTTGGTCACAATGTCTTTTTTCTTTTCTTTTTTTTTTAAATTTGTATAACATTTTTCACATTTGAGCCCGGTGGGGTCCAGGCTATTCCTCGTTGAAGCTAAAATAATATTTATACGACTACGCTGAATGAAGAGGTTGAGAGAACCTCGCAAGCTACGTCGCTGCAATTTCAAGACTCTGAAAAGGTATCTTTATATTACTATTTCAACATGACAGAGTCCAAGAATAATCTGCAATCAAACAATATTTATACCATTATCTTTTTACAGCACCTTCAGAATGAAATGAACCCAGCCAATCAGCAGAACAACCACGCCAATGAACCGTCTACATCCACAGCCGAACAGAATGGAGCGACTGATGACCAAAATGTAAAAGCTATAAACGAGGTTAAGGAACTTAAGCTTTGGCAGGTACAGGAACGTTTGTAAACATACCCCGTATACTCTATGAATTTTGAAGTATGCAAAAAGTAGCCAATTAGCGCACACAAACCAATATGACCATACGGGGAAGTCCGTAATTTCCGAATCAGAACAACGTACCCAATCTTCCTGACTATTCAAATAAGCTTTTGACCCAGGTTTGTCCATGTGGTAACAACAAATTGAACGATCGTGTACAAAAATATTAATACGCATTGGTCCTAATCAATCTTTACTAATCATTTACACAATACAAAACCACCCGTTCACATACCTGTCAAATCTCCCGATTTTGTCAGGTTTCGATTTTTGGTAGTGCTCCGGCCCTCCCGATCGGGTTTACATTTTAAGCAAAATCTCCTGATTTTCAGAAAAATCTACTGCGGTCGCCCGCTATCGTGAAAATTCGCTATAATTGGCATTTTTGTATAGTTGTATTACACACCAAGAGCGCGGAAAGTAAGCCTATTACCGTGGATGCGCTAAAATATTTTTATCATCTTTGCTATTATGGTCGCACACCAGTAAATAACTCCTCCACTGAAATACACGTGAGTGTTACCGGAATCCTATAGTATTTTCCTGGTGTGCGCCCTTACCTACACTTCAGAACGTCAGCTGATACGGTGATTTTTAAACTTAAGAGTTATCTTATAGTGTTTTTGAATAGCCCTCGAATTCCATAGAAAGTGATCTCATGCGAATATCCCGATTCAGGATTTTGAAATGTTGACAGGTATGCGTTCACAATGTTGTAGAATACAAGGGATATGCTCTGCATCTCGCAGCAGAGTCTGATTGTTTGTTGCATACGTCAAGGTTTATTGAGTATAGTAACTAGCCATGTACTCCTCCAGTTGCACAGCCAAACTTTTATTATTTAAGGTTAAACTCGTCTGACCAACAAGTGAAATATTGCACTTGATCCCTACATCCCCTATGGCTACGCTACTTTACCACTCCTCATTCGTGCAACATTGCTATTCTATTCATCTGTATCATGGCATGGCTTTTATCTCATAAGCTTACCCAAGGTATGTCACATATCATGAATCTTCTTTTAAAGTGGTTTTGCTGTACATTGCATTTTCAAAAAAGTTTCACTAAAGACGATATTCTAAACCCTGTTTTTTAAAGAAATGAAACAGTCTGACTCATTAAGGGATCGGATTTGCGTCTCAGGGTAGGATACGAAATAGATCCAAAAGCCTGCTCCTGTTTATCTTTTCAAACTATGTTTCTAAACTCTCTTAGGCTGCGATCACATAGAACTATACTATTCGGGTATACGGTGCATGATTTCATTTGGGCACGCGTATAGATTCAATCGAACACGTTAATTTGATGCTACCGGGTTACATAAGAGGGCACTATTCAAAAAAAACAACAACGTATAGTGTGCTGTGCCTTTATAAGATATAGCCATCGAATAGCGTATAGCGAATACCATATACTGTCGATTTTTGTACAAAAATTAAAGGGATACATATCTCAGTGCAATAGAATAATTAAATATAAAAGTTTGATGACAAAATCAACTTAATGCCATGATAAATTAGTTATTAGGTTCATCGTCAATATAATATGAGAATTACCGCCCAGTCAGAATTATAACCAGACTCAGTTGTGTTTTGCCTGAAAATGATCTTTGCAGTTGAAGTTTTGCACAAGTTACTGGTTTTGATTTGACTGATTTTTGGACTACAAAGTTGAAAAATGGTTTTTGAAAAGTTTATTATAATGAAGTACATGGGTGAATGAAAATATTTTGACTAATATTGGAGTCTCATGTGATTTCAATAAAACAAGCCAATCACTATGAAAGTGAGGGTTAGCACTATATAATATTGCCCCGAGGTCTTGCACATTACAATATCTAAGTTTCTAGAAACACTAGATGCCAAAGTTTTTTCTTTTTCAAAATGCCAGATCTAACAGTACATGATGCAAGGATTATGGAATCCTGATGAATTCAGTGATTCGAGAAGGTATCTAGTGTTTCTAAAGGGCTAACGGCTAAATCTTAGCCATACAATGATATTACTGAAAATAGTATACATTAGGCCAAAAATAAAAAATAGTTGTGTTGCCCTCTCAAGAGAAAAAATTGGACACCCGGCAGGCCGGCCTTTTTTTAATTGTTTTTTTAATTATTATTATTAATTTCCATGAACTAATAAATTTGACTGGGCACCAGGACTAGTCTACCATTCGGGAAAAGAATCTATATAATTAAATATAGCACATTTACGTATTTTCTACATGAATATGCCATCAGTTTTTTCTTTTAAAATGTTCAAAGATTCTTTCAAGAGATCAATCAACATAATGCAGCTATTTTGTTCTGTTCTTCTACTTCCGGTTTCGCATTATTGTGTTTTCAGAATATAGAATGAATTTGATGATGAAACTAACAATGAAAATTGTAATATTTTAAAAGCTTTTTGGGTATTATTTTTGACCAAATAAGATTTTAAATTCTACAAAATAAAAATTTCTGACATTGATATTTTTAAGAACTATGAAATGATTTTGTGGATATGAACAGTGATACACGACAATCTACCATGCATGCGGGTCTGTGTTGATGAAAATATAATTCGTGGAGAATGTGAAAATTTTGTTGTAAAAAAGTTCAGAAGGGAGCTGCTTGTTTGGATTTCTGGCGTACCACAACTTTTACACATGTTTTATCAAATACACACAGGTGAAATATTTCATAAACAGACAAAATCATAAAAAGCATGATTAAGAAAAAAAAAAAAAAAAAAAAAAAATCCCAGATTTTCAAAATTTTGACCAGGCCGCGGAGGGCAACACAAGTATTTTTTATTTTTAGCCTTATGGTGATAATTAAACTGAACCAGAGATGTTTTGGTGTAATACAATTTTTAAATGCATCTGTTTCAAAGCCAGAACAAAGGTGGTCGGAAAATAGGTGTGGGTTAGCACTATATTGCGCCTACCCCTTCAGTTGATCATTTCCATTACCATATCTCCACTTCACCTAATATTTAATAAACATGTGTTTGTTTAATCTTTGGTTATTACATGTTAATTATCAGGAGCTACATCAGTTACGCAATGTGCAGTTAGAAACAGTGAAAGATCTTGAAGACAAAGACAACAAAATCAATGAGCTAGAACGGAGATATAGTGAACTGCTTGCAGAGCAACTACATCAAAGAACCCAGCTGGAATTGGACATCGAAGACAATAGGTATGATATAAGTTTTTTTTTTGCTAACAGTGTTCCTGCTTAAGCTGAATTCATACTTAAAACTCAATGCGTTGCATTTCCAATAATTTTCACCTCAAACTGCACCGCAAATGAATTCACACTCAAAACGTAAATGGACTGCGGCAGCCGATGACATGAAAATGCAATGGAAAGTTCAACTTTTCTCAACTCGATTTGCGTTGCCGCAAGTGGTGTTGCGTTTTGATATTGATTGATCGGAACTGCTCAAAACTCTTATCTGCACATGCTCGGTGCGTTTGCGTCGAGTATGAATTCAGCTTTAGGCGTATTGCACACTTAAGAAGATATCAGGACCTTCCCACCATGCCTTGCTTCCAGTGGTATATGTTGTACAGGTTGTCATTAATAGCTTTAGTGATAAAGTATACCTGAAATGCAAAATTGGAATGAGGTCTGCTAAAAAAGGAATCTGGCTTGACCAGATATATGATCAAGTCATCAAGCGACATCCTTTAAGTTCGACTATGACGTCATCCAGTCGAACTAGGAATGTCAACATCTAGAAACACCGCACCAACAACAGTGCAGAGTGATCAAGGCTCCCGACGGGAAAAGTCGAAATATTTTGTGAGTACCAAATTTAATTGGATTTGATATGAGAACCTTTCTATATTATGAACAATGAACAATCACGATGAATTTATTTCAAATGAGGTCTGCTATTTGTGCTATGTTTCATCAATAAAGCTATTCCTGACAACCTGTACAAAATATCCAATTGGAAGCAAGGCATGATGGGAAGGTCCTGGTATCTTTTTTATTGTACACCATTGGCCCAGGAGTTTGGAAAATTGGTGCAACAGAAAGTGTAAGAAAGATGTTTTTCCTGCTTTTTCAATCAATTTTCAAACTTAGGTATTGATTTTGGTGCAAATAACTCTTCAGCTTTGTTAAAAAAGGTTAAATTGGTGCAAAAATTTAGGGAATCACTGATTGCAAGATTATGTATCTCACACGGGCAGGACATAGTTTCACTAAACATTACATCTGCACACAAAGTTAAATGATGCAAGACTCTTTGTGGGTTTATAAATATGATCAAGCCTTTTCTTAAGTGGACATGGACCAGGTGCCAGAAATCTGAAGAAAGCGGCTGCTGGACCTTAACATTTTCGAAGAACCAATATTTCAAAGCATTTTATTCCCAATTTTGATTTGGAAATTAAGAATTAAACAATAAAATGATTTTCTTCTGATCAATATGTATTGTTTTTCCAAAAAGTCTCTGTTTCCAATTACTTTCTTCATAATTGTTGACTCTTACTAAATTACATACGGCAAGACCCAGATGCTGTAATGATAAAAAATGCTGTCGCCTGGGTTTTATTTTTCTGTCCCACCAGGCGGAAAAGGTCTGGAACCAGGGTAAAAATCGCCCGGCGTCTGTTTAAGAAAAGGCTTGAATATGATGAATGTGAACTTGGAATTGTGAATGTAAAGTATGAATAATGAATGTGAGTTTGAGAATGTGAATTTGAATTATAACTTGTGGAATTTTTAACCATGCATGAAGTTGAAACATTGGGGCTCTCCATACAGGTATAATAAATCTAAAAATCACCTAATTTCGCACATCTAGATGCATCAAGATTAAACTTGTCATGTGAGTGCAAGAAAATCGTATCTGCAATAGCTGCCATTTGTCATTAGTTTGGATTGCACACTGTGTAATCTCCGGTAAGCGATGAATTCCAATAACCGGAATTAGAAATGAATATTCACTATAATGACGTATCCTATCAATTTTCTAGACTAGTGCCGAAAAATCGATAGTCACATCTTGGAAAAAGTAGACCCTGGAAAGTAGATTTTATCTACTTTTTCCAAGGTCACATAGATCTATGAGATTTAGGGGGGGGGGGTAGACCGAGTTTTCACCTACTTCTAAGTTTTTAGCGTACTTTGTATTTAAATTCTCGGAGGTTTGGATACTCAAGTATCTCCCCTCGGGGGGGGGGGGGGGGGGGGGATGCACTTAGCTCAGGTAAATATCCATGTAGGCCTAGGCCTACACAACAGATGAACGTAGGTTTACAAATAGTAACCCTAAACAAGTTTTATCTTACTCTTTGAAGAAATACCCCTTAAATGGGGATTTACTTTCACCCCCCTCCCCTGGGTTTCATATTTTTGTTAAAGTGATTTGAAAAATATCCCTTTTTGATGAAAATTTTGCAGCTAATTTGACAGGAATTTCCTGATTTTTGTTCGATTTTTTTTTTTTTTTTAATCCACAACTTGTGCCATTTTTTCAATTTCCCTGAAATTTCATTTAATTACGCGAAGTTCAACAGAATACGTCATTATAGTGAATATTCATTTCTAACTCCGGTTATTGGAATTCATCGCTTACCGTAATCTCCAGTATTGGGTCAGTGGCTCTTGAAATGGTTCTTCAAGAGCCACTGACACATGGCAGTGACATTTTGAGGTATTTTTCACATTCTAGTTACTAGGTGTTAAATAAATGTAACTTAAAGCAGCCATTGCAGATACAACTTTCTTGCACTCACATGACGAACTGTACTTCTGCAAACGATCACACAATACAAGCAAAAGTGACTGTGTGATACTGTGCACAAAAGGAGATGTTGTTAAAGGTGCAATTCATGATTGTAATGTGACAAAAACCTCACGTCTTTTCTACCTAAAATAAAAAGAGAAGTACAATTTAAATGTATGCTGAAAATTTCACTTAGTTCCGATCATTCGTTTTCAAGTTACAAGCTTTTCAGCAATTCAAAAATCCCCATAGGCTATTGTGTTGTCATTACTGTCAGGTCCCAGACAGTAAGAAGGAAATTCAACATTTTTTCACTTAAATGCAAGCATATATGAAAGAATGGTTTGGGGTTTGTAACATATACCAGTCAAGGATTCTTACCAGCTGAAAGACTCGATTTTGTTGGTGGTGACCTTGAGGATGAAAAGAGGATCGTGAATTGCCCCTTTAAAGATCTTTGGTGAGAAGCAGTACATACTATTTACCAAGCACTTTCCATGAAGTGGGGTGATTTCTTTCCCCTGGTGCTGTCATGGTTGCTTGGATTTCCCATCGGATGCTTCTGTAACTCCTTGAAACAGGTATACTCTTTCAAAACAGGAGTTGATCTGCTATCTTAATTGACAACAAGAAGTCAGCACTACACTTGTGTCGGGCTGTTAATGCTTCAATATACATTTAACTTTGAAAAATCCAACAACAACGTGCCAATACATGCAGTGTAAATTTTAAGCTTGTTTTCAAGGCAATTCGCCCCAATGCCCCTACCTGTTGCCTTGATGCCCTGTTACTTTACAATGCTTGTTGGTATTCTTTAACATGTAATTGTCTTCTATAATAGTGTGCCCTTTCAATTTAAATCGCCTTGAAATGGGGTGCCCTTCAGAATCTTTAAAATTTACCCTGAATACAAGCCACTGGAATAAAGTCAGGTTGGTGTGCGATTGTGCAAACACAATATGCACTCTAGAGATGTACATTAGACCAAAAAAATTGTTTGCTTGTCCTCAATTGAATTTGAAAAATTGGGTCGGTCGGTTGTGATTTCTTTTTTTTTTCTCCCCTTCTTTTGTGTTTACTAGCAAACCCCACTGTATGTATTTTGCATTAATCAAGGCTCAGAATACAAAATAATAATAATGAAAAAACTTGGTTTCAAAATGAATCAACATAGGGCCTACATTACAAAACAAACTAAAATACTCTACTCAACACAAACTATAAAATCCTTTTTTTCTGCATTTTCAGAATGCAAAAATCTGAAAAAAATAAAAAAATGAACTTTTTTAGGAAATTCCAAAATAGGGTCAGTATTCTTTTGTACAGTAAATAGAAAAAAAAAACTTTTTTCCTGATTTCCAAAATTAGGGGCCGTTGGTTGAGGACAAGCAAACATTTTTTTTTTTGCCTTAGATTTGAGTTCAGATTGACATGCCCATGTGGAGAGCCCCAAATTTGTGTAAAGAATTTGAATTTGACTAATGAATGTGAATTTCAATGAGTGTTTGTTTGAATGTGAGTGACATTTTGCTTGGTGGTAGGTCAGAGAAGCAGCAAGTACAAGATCAGTTGGAAGGGATGCAGCAGCTAGTCAGTGAATTGCATCGCAAATGCCGACAACTTAGTCAGGGTTAGTGTAGGCTTAGGAAATGAGCTCGGAATGGATCCAAAGTAGTAGCTGTAACTAGTACATGTAGTAGCTAGTCATATTAAAAAAAATGAAAAAGATATGTATATTATATTAAACATAAAAGAAATGTACTTCACAAAGAAATCTTGGGTTGGCGCTAGGGGCAAATTATTGTTATTAGCCTGAAAGCTTCATGACAGATGAGAGATGTTCATATAATCTAGCGTCCACTAAATTATTCATTTTTGAACTAATAAAAGATTTCTTTTATCAATTTGCAAATCACAAGTAACTTTAAGAAAATGACAGTTTTATTTGCTTGGAGAGTGTTTTTGAAGGGTGTTTTTCAAGTTCAATCATGTCATGTGAGTATGCAATTAGCCAAGGTTTCATTGCACCGGTAAGCAAATGATGTATTTAGAATAATGTCTTACTCATTCTCATTTTCCCTCAAATGCAGCTCTGGAAGAAGCAGAAGGCAGTCTAGCAAACCAAGACAAAACCATCCAAGATTTGAAAGATCAATTTGCAGTCGCAATATCAACCAAAGAAGAAGAGTATTCCAAGAAAGATGCGGATAATCACAGGCAGAGACAATTACTGGAGAGTCGACTTGAGCAATTGGAGGTAGATACTAAAGGGAAGGCTTTGTCAGAGAAGACTCTCCGTGCGCAGCTTGCGACTCTCATGGAAGAAAATCGGCTTTTGCACAAGCAGAAAAGGTAGGAATATTATTTTATTATTTTATATTATAGTTTATTAACACTTTAACTGCCAAGCTAACCAATTTTTGGATAGGTAAAGTTGGTTGACCTTGTGCTGCTTCAAGTAACTTTTAATAATTTGAACTATTTGCTTATTACAAAATATAATTATTTTACCAAAAAGTGTATCATCTTATCAAATTAGAGTCTACTGGAGAGTCAAAAAATCAATAAGATTATTTTAAAAACTTAATAATTGAAAAATGATTCAGCAATTTACAAATGGCAGCTATTCATGAAGATGAGTAGTGGCAATAGCTTGGTTGCTGTAAGTGTTAAAAATATCTATGTCGGACACACATGAGCTGATATCCGGGTTGTTGGAGGCAATTTCAAACGTTTTATCCCAGCGTTTAGCAAACTTTTTGGTGTACTGTATCTTGCGCTCTATTTAAACACGATCTTACTCATGTGATCTTACAGATGCTTTATTCTTATATTCACGCATAAGACCATGCGCCATACTCAAGATGGCGTGTGTTTGTGCGCAGGGCTCAAAGCGCACAGTACTTAAGGTATTTGTCATTGCTATTTTTGCTTAATTTTGCTTTGTATCTCAAAAAGTAAGTCAGTGACCATATGTCTTTTTAATACGTTTTTTCAAAGAACTATATGAGGACCAAAACAAATGTGGAAAAAAAAAATAATTGAGCTGTTTTTTTAATTATAAATGTTTTGTGATTAAAGTCTTTCAATTGCTCACTGCATGAATCCCTTCCTCTGCAATACTATCATTTTGATTTTACTGATACTGAGTCACATATTTCTTCTGATCATAACTCAAGAATTCATATCCTTTCTCAGCAAATCATCAGTAAATGATGAAAAACTTGACAGCATTCACAACGAGCTGGTCGAGATCCGAGAAGCGGAAGAGCAATTCCACAGCAAGTATAATCTACAAGACAAAGAGATACATCACCTGCATAACCATGTCAACGCCCTACAGACTGGTATGAGACAACAAGTACAAGAGACGATCAATAGTGCCCTCAGTGGGTGGAAAAAGGATAAGGTGATGCTTGAGACACAGTTGACAAAGGTAAATCTTTTCATAAATTTACCATTTTGAGGAAACCCATAAATAGGAGTAATAACAGTAAAAATAAGACTATTTATAGGTAGCTTTGACAGACTATTTACGAGTTTGTGGTACTATTTATGTCCTAACCCATCCAGCTTATTGTGTGCATGCATTAATCAATCTATTTTAATTTATTTTTAATTATTGATTACCTATCAAATTTTATCAAAGCAGATAAAGCTTCACAAATTTTAGGTTCTGCAGCTATTTTTAGGTCACTTTATTCTCTAGCCCCCCCCCCCCCCTTTTTCAGAGTCATCCTCCATTTCCAAGTCCCCTGATTCAGAAATTTGAGCTGCCCCAGGAGGAGATGGAGATGCCCTGTTATGTCTAGGTATGTCACGTGTCAGTCCACCAGTATCATCAATAACGTACAGCGAGAGAAAACATAGTTCTCAACAAAAAAGTTAAAATAAGAATGTACACTATGGAGTTGATCACCCAACTCCATCGGATTTAGTATTTACAAACATTGGTTTATATTATATGAACTAAACAAAAGATTTGGTTTGAATTTCATTTCAGCATCGAGATCAATGGGCGCATGCCCATTCTACCCAAAAAGTTCAGTGGCTAAAAAGCTAACCCTCCCCCAACGGACAACTCCCTCTCCCCCTACTCTTGGTGTGTATTATGCTTTTTCTTCTGTTTAGAATTTTCATATTATATATTTTTCATTAATTAAAGTTCATCTTAACAAATCAAGGTTGTAAACATTTACTGTTGACTGTTTCGAGTGTCATGGTCGACTCTCATCTTCAGAATGATGGTAAATCCCTTTTCTGGGTTGTACGAGACTTGCCAACAGAGGGCTTACTCCTATCCAAAAGAGAATCAAATATGTGATTGATAAAATGGCTACCCTCATCCCTTTTCATTGCACAGGGTCCTCTTTTCCTGATCCAGATGGCTTCCTGAACCTTTCTAATAATATATGTGTTTGTCTGTTTGCCAAGAACTTTGATATAGTCCCAAACACAGCGTGGTCTGCTATGGCAGATTTTGATATATTATATTCTTCACATTTTTACCCAAAAGTTACAAAAGGTTACAACCTCAACAAATCATTTAAATCCAACTACACCATTTATACTTTGATCAACACCAAGTAGCGGGCCTCTTCACATCTTGAATTGATACAGATACAGCTGGACACAGCACAACTGCAAGAGACGCAGCGCGCATTGTATGTGTGACTCGTGCATCATTATCTATGGCGCGTGTTCAACTGGGATTATCTTTACTTGCGGATGAAGGAAAGCCTCATAATTCCCGCCTATTTAGTGTTGATCAAAGTATAGATGCTGTCAAGTGCGAGTACACAAAATAAGCTGACATAGGTAGAGCTCACTGGGTAGCTTACCATAAATCAACATAGGAAGTCTTTGGGTCATCATCCATTTTTGACACATGGTATTTTGAACCAACCAGAGTTTGTGTTAATGAGATTGCTTGACATTTTTAGACAATTTTAAAATCACTGATCAATATTTAATTTCCACCCTAGGCACTCGCTGCCCTGGATAATTCAGAACAGACTCGTAAAGCTACAGAGGATGTTAACAAGATCCTAATGAAGAATGCAAACGACTTGGAGGAGAGTTGTAAGACGCTCACACAACAACTTGAGATGCAACATGTTGGTCATCAGAAAACTGTGGACAAGTTGCAGCATATGAAGGAAGTGCTGAATGGGGAAGACCGGAATAAGGTAGACATCTCAGCCCATATTCTCCAGAAAGGAGTTTAGCTAGACCACGGTTTTAATTCCCATCAACAGCATGGCTCATTGAACTGTTCCTCTTGAAATTAGTCCATCCAGATGGACCTCGCAAGCGAACGCGAGGCGCTCGCTTGTGAGGTCCATCTAGATGGACTACTTGAAATCTGCAACGGTGTGTATCATTCCTGAACAGTTGTTGATGATCAGTTAAACTGTGGTTTAGTTAAACACCTTTCTGGAATACGGGCCATTATGTTTTATCACCGGATTAATATAATACAATTCAGGGAATTTACCAAAGATTTACAGGGGAGATACCAGACTTAGTATACTGGGCTATATAATGCTGTCGTCAGTCATGGAGCTGAAATTGGAGGTGTTCGGGTCCACTTGGTTCCCACAAAATTCAACCCCGAGTGCCGAGATTCGGTTGCGCATAGAGACATATCGTGCAACTTATGCTGACCTGCACGCAAGGCATATGTGCAAGTATTCAATATTCACAATATATAGCCAAGTTGGTAGAGATACAAGCAGTATCTTTATGATAAACGCGATCCCATTCCAGATGTGTGGTATTAAGAATCAATTGATGAATATTACCAGTATAGGCAAAAGAAACATTGGACAATATAAACAAAAATCCAGGTGCAGGTTGCATTTGCAAGCAATGGGGCACCACATTCTAGATTTTTGTTTACACTATCCAATAATTTGTTTTTTGGCTTATATGCCATAAAACCCAATTTCTGTTACCTTGATCGAGTGCCCTAATTCCATTAACACATGGAGCGCCAAGAGCAGCCATTAAGAACATTTTTTGGGTGCATTTTCCCTTATGAGCATGAATTTTGAGCCAAACAAATGAAGTAACACTGAAATAATTACTGAATTTATATAAAATTTCAAGAAATTTGCAAATAATGACAGTTTTGTCTGTTTTCGTAAATAAAATAAGCATATTCTTGTAAATTTATATAAGGCAGCAATTAATTTTCACCTCATGAATAATTGTGGTGCAATTTGCACCAATTGGCATTCAAAGGGTTAATACTTTGCTACCTTGTATACATGTAGATCCAGTCAGACCAAGACCATGACGATTTGCTTGACTGGGTGCATCAGTTGAAAGAAGAATAAAACTTTATATAAGGCAGCAATTAATTTTCAACTCATGAATAATTGTGGTGCAAATTGCACCAATTGGCATTCAAAGGGTTAATACTTTGCTACCTTGTATGCATGTAGATCCAGTCAGACCAAGACCATGATGATTTGCTTGACTGGGAGCATCAGTTGAAAGAGGAGTAAAAATTTGTATAAGGCAGCAATTAATTTTCAACTCATGAATAATTGTGGTGCATATTGCACCAATTGGCATTCAAAGGGTTAATAATTTGCTACCTTGTATGCATGTAGATCCAGTCAGACCAAGACCATGATGATTTGCTTGACTGGGAGCATCAGTTGAAAGAAGAATAAAAATTTATATAAGGCAGCAATTAATTTTCGCCTCATGAATAATTATGGTGCAAATTGCACCAATTGGCGTTCAAAGGGTTAATAATTTGCTACCTTGTATGCATGTAGATACAACCAGACCAAGACCATGACGATTTGCTTGACTGGGAGCATCAGTTGAAAGAAGAATAACAAATTATATAAGGCAGCAATTAATTTTCACCTCATGAATAATTGTGGTGCAAATTGCACCAATTGGCATTCAAAGGGTTAATAATTTGCTACCTTGTATGCGTGTAGATGCAGCCAGACCAAGACCATGATGAATTGCTTGACTGGGAGCATCAGTTGAAAGAAGAAGCACACAGATTATCAACTCAGCTGCACAGAATTATGTGAGTATGTCTTTACACTAGGAACAGAGGATGATCAGAAAAGGCATATTTTTGATGATAGATGATCAGAGGTGATCATGCAAGAAGAATATCCTGTCCATAATTGACCATAAATTATTTGTTGACCATAGTGGTCTATTCAAGTCAAAAAACCATTAGAGTGAGTAAGGCCACACATTTGTCATCACGCTGGATTTAACTTGTTATGAACTAAGCTTATCCAAGCAGGTATTAAGATAAGCTGGCAATTTTCCACACCTTTCACACAAGCAATTAGATATTTTACCCTCATTTTTAAATCACTAGAAAATAATAGTTACATGGTAAGAGGCTTTGCTCGATAATTGAGCTTAGGTGATTATTTTTTCTATTCAGTTCAGTTTTCTTTAATGTATTAATACACGCTGTTTACCAAAAAGATGAATGGTTGGGAAATTGTTTATTGTGAAGTTATTTATAGGGTGGTATTATAGGTTCTTATTGCAATTCATGAGAAATTCATTCGTCTGTGTATTGTTCATGTCCAGTGCACTGAAACAATGGGGAACAATTTTCAGAGCTGTTCACACATACTTGCTCATTTTTTGTCAAAATGGCAAATCAAGCAGTTGCAAATTCATGCAACTGCTGTATGCAGAGAACACTGCATTCTATGTTTCCATCTCGGTTTTATTTGCCGATTTGTGATAGGCGAATGGAGGTATCAGACACTTCAACTCAAACATGTCAGTATGAAGTAATTTTGGAATATAATCATGAGGATTTCATAAAGCGAAATTCCA
>JXSR01S012166.1:16956-28976 GCA_000969725.1 Ophiothrix spiculata | reverse complement strand
CATAAAAAGTCTATACAAATTGGTGTTTCTGATCATGCATGATACAGTCTGATCAAAAATCATCTTTTTATGGACAATTTGTGTTACTAGTGTTAAAGGGACTAGCCTAGATTCCACCTAGAATTAACGCTCCTACAGCGCTCCTGAACATGGTGTTATGTGCGAGATGTGTCTCGCTCCTGGTGAATAACAACTTATGGAAATGCTCTAAATAAAGCTTAAAAAAAGTATAGTAAAATCCGAAAAAGTGCACAAATTTGCACGAACTAATGTGCAATATATCATTCTTTGATGGTGGTATGACTATCCTGTGTTTCCTAAATCCTAAACTTGTACCTAACATGGATTTACCAGATTAAAGATCAAACAAAGCTCCTGGAGATAATTTAATACATATTAAAGGAGAAACAATTTCATCAAAAATAATTTGTTTGCCCATCACAGGTGTAGAAACAAGATCTTTTTAAATTTTCAAACTAGAAACACTGTTTTCACACCACTTTTTTGCGCCGGCGTAAAAAAAGGAATGTAGGTAAAGAATTGCAATTTTCTCCAATATTCCTCAAAATCATGAAGAACTACTAGTAAGTTTATATTACTATAAACATGTTCTATCGATTCAAGTAAAAATATATCTAGTAAAATTAGTGGGAAGAATCTAGGCCAGTCCCTTTAAGGCTGCAATTACATACGCATTGGTATACGGTATACAATATTCGCTATGCGCTCCTGGGGAGGCACCCATGTGTTTAGTGATGAGGATAATCCCTGTCAATTTCAAATATGAGTGCCTCCCCCCGGGAACGTATAGCGATACTGTATACTTCTATGTGATCGCAGCCTAATAGTCACAGAATGAGAATAAGATCAATGTCTACCTATAATAGCACCATGGGGTATCTGGTCCTTGCCTAAATGGCCCACTTTACAAATTTAACTGACGTTCGAGATCCGCCTTTTGTAAATCAGCAAATTTGACCGCCCTCCTAAATGAGAACCTCAAAAATATGGAAGGGATATATGTTATAATTTGGTTAAGTTTTATGCTTTGCAAATCCAGTATTTTACTCACGTTTTTGACGTTTCGTCTTCCATCGGAAAACTTCCTTAAATCTGTGACGACCTAGCCACTTCACTCCCGCGGGAATGAGAAACAATGCATAAAACTTTTCCAAATTTTGAATAGCAACAGTCCTGATGAACATATTTTAAGGGATATATGTTATTTTGGTCAATATTTTGTTCTAATTATAGATTTAGGTTTACATAAAGTTGTTTTAAAGGTGAAGGTTCCGATTTTAGGGTGTGTATAATGTACTTTTAACTGATTGACCTTGACTTTGTGCAAGATTTCAACCTTTGTGTCTTGTTTTCTCCTGAGAGGCAAAAGAAAGTATGAAACCCTGGGGATGAGGTTGTATGTTAATACAAAAGAAATGGAAAATAGGTATACCAATTAATTTTACATTTTGTGCTTTATCTCCAAAACTATAAATAATTTTAAGGTGAAATTTTGCGATTTATAATCAGAAAAATGTGGGCTTTCATTTGGCATAAAAAAATATACTACTTCCGGTTGAGCCCTGGGGGATGAGAGTGTGATCGGAACCTACACCTTTAATGTGATTTTTAATCTTTGGAGTACTTGTTAAATTTTGAGAAATTTACCCAAAATGCGTGCGATTCTGGTATTACACTATTCAGCTAGCTGTCAGTGATAGGGATGTCAATACATCTCCAATATCTCGAAAAGTTGGCGGTCATGATGTACTTTTGTCATCATTTTGTGTTAAATTGATCATAATTAAAAAGAGGCATTGTCTAAGCAACTGGCTGCTTTATCCTTGAGTTTTCAGGTGTTTTTAGAAAGCCATTTTGTACAGTAAGTCAATGGGAAGGTGGTTTGTGGTGTGGCTCCTGAAGCAGGCAAATGTGAAGCATTTTTTATTGCATTTTGCAGACCTTGATGTTTGAGGAGCTCAATTGAGCATGAGCTCCTACAGCTCTCCTTAACAAAATTCCAGGAGAGTGTTTCTCCGAGCTCCTTGCCAACATTTCAAAAGCACTGTCTCACACAGGAATAATTGAAATTGAGCTCCTCATAACACTCCTCACCAAACTCAGGAGAATGATTGACAGAGCTCCTGGTATTTTTAGAAATGAAGGCCTGAATTTTTGATTTGATTTAAAACAAATTTTCAGCTAGTAATATTTGCTATTCATATAACTGTTATTAAAAGTTGAAAAAAAGAAAAGGGAAATCGACCAACCCCAATTTTCATATTTGTTACTTTTTACTAGCAGACAAGATAACAATTATTTCTTTTGGACCTATTGAATGACCAGTCAAAAGTTGAAATGAGTTAACTCAAATCAAAATATCAACAAGTTGGATTTTGGTTTAAAAACTGAAGATGGAGAAACTCAAGCTACATGCAATCACAAATACCCAGAAATAAGGCCCCACCCCCCGAAAGGGTTTGTTCATATTGCTGTGTGAATATGAATTTAGTGCGAAGAGCTACGCACTTGTCTCCATCTCTTTTTTTATCGAGAGTAATCCAGCGATCGACCGCCGTCTGCGTTGCTGTCATTTTCTGTTGCAATTTTACCTTGAATTTTACATCTTATTTCCACTGTCAGCCTTCCCACAGTTAAAATGGGCAGGATCGTACTTAGAAACTGTGCACTTCACAAACATAAGTTGGCAGAGTGTAAAAAAATATTGCATACCTCATAGCTAATTTCCTAAAAAAAATCACATACCCCATAGCTTTTTCGCAAATGGTTTCTTAGACAAACTTTTTTTTTCTTGGCCTAACATATCTTTAATTTGTTTTATTATAGGGGTACACATGATACGCAGGTGAAAGCCATGAGAGAAGCCAATGCCAGGCTGGTTAACAGCCTCAATATGAGGTAAGGATAGCTCTCTATGTTGGTTACGTACAGGTGGTTGAGAACCAGAACAATAGTTAATAGCCAGAACTGCGGCAACCACCGGTTGAATTTTGAAGTGCTCTCTTACCCTGTAATTGGACAACAGGGAATTAGGAGATTTAAAAATATAATCTAAGCAACAGTATGCATGAACTGAAGACGTAGTGTCTCACCATGGATAGTGATCAAACCTGTGATCTTAAGAGTAAATCTATTTAAGAACCACACGAAATAAGAAAATCGTGGAAGGGGGTTAGCAAATTAATTTCATATGAAGTCAGTGACTACCTTTAGGCAAACCATTATGCACAGAGAGCATAAAAAATCAGTGTTTCTAGATATTTAATAAATGGCATTAGAAAGACTGCATAGTTTTGTCAATTTTTCCTCACATTCAGATGCATGTTTTTTAATATATGGATTTGTCATTCATCATAGCTCAAAACACAATATTTGGGTGTTTGAACGGAGTGTAAATTGAGCTTCACCTACCTCACAGTAACATATCGTCTTTCTTTCTTCTCCAGTCCACAGACTATGCACAGTTACCATGACAGCGTCAGTTCAGCCCGAGCTAAACTCCAGATTCTCCTAAACAGCACCAGACCGAAGAGCGCTGTACCACGTCTTCATCATTACGACTACGCGAGCGGCGCGTCCCTTCCTCATAGGAATCCGTATACGCAAGCTCACGGTTTAACCACCAACCTAGAGGAGACGAGGACGATGAGTGGTCCATTTTTGCGGAGTCGAAATCCTACCGTGATTTCATCTTACGCAGAGTCTAGTCCACTCTTGTCTTTTATGAACGGACAATACTAACTAGAAATGCCACTTGCAGAATGGCTTCTTTCTGTCAATGAAAGTATCAAACTTGCTTCAGTTTAAAGGGGCATTGCAGGACACAATTTTAAAATTTTGTTTGTTGATGATTTTCACTTTCTATGTTAGAAAATAAAAGTCAAATTGGAAAGGAAAATTGTGATCAAAACCTTCAAAAAGTCAAAAGTTAGAATTTTATTTTGTTTGTTAATTTTGGGTATGAGGCTATTCTCTAAACGTATTTATTGATGCTATACAATAACAAAGAGCCAAAGATTTGCTTATAAAACATTCCTTTCACATAGATTGCAGATAAATCAAAAGAAATTTTGAATTTTCATTTGAGCTCCTGAAAAGGCCAATTCTAAAAATTCAACTATAGAGGGCAGTATTTATCGTTGTCGACAACGATAATTAAAAATAATAGAATACTAATTTTTTTTTGATATATAGGGTTTGAATTTGACAATGAAACTTTGCATGCTGTCATTATTACCGCTAATACTTCATGTAATGCAAAAATCTCAAAATGTTTGGGGAAAAGTGGGGGGATGATGCTGAACTTGTCCAATGCCCCTTTAAATAAAAGTTGATGAAGATTACTGCAATGAAAAGGTGCTCGTCTATGAAGCAGATTGAAAAGTGGTATTTACATTTTATAAAAATTGATTACTTTGGTTAGCTTAAATAAAATAGTTTATCTCAGACTATAAATGCAAAATGCATTTTTAATATTTTTTCAATATTTTCCTTTCACACCGAGATTGTCCTGCTAATTCCATGCCCAGGAGCATCTGCCGTACACAAAGTCATTGATATGGCCACAAAGCAAAATGTGTCTGTGCGAGTGACAATGGAACACTATCAAGGGCACATATACCATGGCATGGGAGAACAACTTGGCCTCGTATCCATTGGCTATACCCATATGCTGTGTGTATGTCTCATTTTCCATTGTTTGTAACACAGACAATAAACTTTGTTCTACTTGGTGATCATATCAGTGACCTTGGGTACAGCAGATGATTCCTATGACCTGCCAGTACCAACAATCAACATGTTCATACTTGGTGAGCACCAGGTAATAGGAATGTCTGCCATACACAGGACAATTGATATGATCACTATATAGCAGAACGATCTTCATTGTTTGTGTTGCGCCGCACAATTACAAACAATAGAAAACGAGACATGGGCATATGGGTACAGGCAATGGGCCTTGTGTTACAGGCCTCGTGGCTATACCCATATGCCGTGTGTCTTGTCTCGTTTTCCATTGTTTGTAACAGACAATAAACTTTGTTCTGCTTGGTGATCATATCAATGACCTTGTGTACAGCAGATGATTCCTATGACTTGCCAGTACCAACAATCAACATGTTCATACTTGGTGAGCACCAGGTCACAGGAATATCTACCATACACAAGACCATTGATATGATCACCAAGCAGAACGATCTTCATTGTCTGTGTGGCGCCGCACAATTACAAACAATGGAAAACGAAACAAGGGCACACGGCATATGGGTACAGCCAATGGATAAGGGGCCTAAGGCCTTGTATTCATTGGCTGTACCCATATGCCGTGTGCCCTTGTCTCGTTTCCCATTGTTTGTAATTGAGCAGTGCAACACAAACAATACACTTCGTTCTGCTTAGTGATCATATCAGTCAACATGTTGATTGTTGGTGCTGCCTGGTCATGAATCATCTGCCGTACATAGGCTACTGATATGATCACTAAGCAGAACTAAATTTATTGTCTGTGTTGCTCCGCACAATTACAAACTATAGTAAACGAGACAAGGGAACACGGAATATGGGTACAGCCAATGGATACAGGGCCCAAGGCCCTGAATCCGTAGGCTGTTCCCCTGTTGCATATGCCCTTCCCCTTGTCCGTGTTCCATTGTCCCCAATTGCCACTCACCACACACACAATTTATTTTGCTTAGTGGTCGTATCAGTGACCTTGTGTACGTCAGATGCTCCTGTGTTTGGCGTGTGACAATTGGGGACAATGGAACAAGGACATACTCTACAGGGGAACAGCCTATGGATACAGGGCTTTAGTGAATATATCAGTGGTATTGGATCAGTACTAACTTGCATATGGCAGATGTTTCCCATAAGACTTAAAAATAAAAAATGTTGACTTGCCCTTAAAAATGGTGAAATTGATGGTCGGCCGTTTTTTTCTTCTTTTTTTTGAAAATTGGCCAAGAAAAACGGTTTAAAACAGTTTGTTTTATTCATTCAAGATTGATGTTTGTTTCATGAAAATATATAATATTTTGTAAATATTATTGTAAACTCAACCCAAATATTATGTTTTTTTCACTAAATACACTTGAGTTGGGCAAAAGTTCACCCCCCCCCAAAAAAAAAACAGGTATGCAGCATAAACAATGAACATATTTATTCTTGGAGCTGGCAGGTCACAGGAAACATCTGCCGTACACAGGGCCACTGATATGATTACTAAGCAGAACGAAATTTGTCTGTGTGGTGCATGACAATTGGAATCAATGGAAGGGCACACTTCACAAGGGGATAGCCTAGAGATACGGTGCCTTATGCTGCTTTCATACTAATGTCGCTTTGTGACGAATATTTTTTGCAAAAGCTTGCCGTTTCCGGTTGTCGTAGCGGCAAAGCTACATGTTGCTGAGGTAATCGATATCGGCAAAATTTTGTCGCATGACAAGAATTTTGAGTTGAAATGAATTCAACTTTGGGAGCGACATGAAGCGGCAAAGCGGCAAAAGCTACAAAAGTGTGAAAGGAAGCAAGCGACATAGCTGCAAAGCTACAAAGCTGAAAAGCGACAATAAGTATGAAAGCAGCATTAGGGTAAGCAATTTTTTCCAATAACCAGAATCCAAAATGAATATTCATTATAAATGACATATCCTATCAATTTTCTGTCCGTATTGGGTTCATAGACTAGTGCTGGAAATTTCCTGATTTTTGTTCTAAATTTATTTTTAAATCCACAATTTGTGCAATGTGGGGAGCGGGTTGGTGCAGCTGTAGTTCCCTCGCCTTACACCAATGAGGTCCCGGCACGTTACCAAAGTTTACTCATTTGGTTTTCGGTTATACTCATTTGGTTTTCGGTCCATGCTCTGCCTTCCTCCTGTATTCAAAAACTGAAATTAAAAATATGTCCAAGCCCTGTTGAACAGCTAGCTTCCTTTAGCTTACTTTGGGTACCAAGTTGTTCTCTGGACATATCCGTTTAAATTATGCGCCGTGAGTCTTCAATTTCAGAATTTCAACAGAATACCATTGGCGGTTCTCCAGTGGCATACAAGTCCTTGTTCAGTGTTCCATTGTCCCCAATCTTTTGTTTTGCTTAGTAAGTGGCCGTATCAGGGATGCTCTGTGTTTGGCGCGTGACAACTGGGGACAATGGACCACGGAACAAGGCATATGCCACTGGGGAACAGCCAATGGATACAGGGCCTTATGGATACAAGGCGTAGCAGTCACACATTCTGCATCGTTTTGATCATGGCGCAAATCTGAAAATTGTTTGGTAATAATCCGATTACATGCAATACTTTCAAACAGAACTACTGAAGTACGCTTTTCCCAACCGAACTTCTGTGGTGAGATGAGCAGGGGCTATGTAATAATTTGTGATGTGCTATTGTCTTTATTTGTTACTCGTCCAAAGTTCCGATTTTTTTTTTTTGATGCTTAGGTTGCAATGATCAAATCATTATGTCGGTAATGCAATTTCTTAGTCTTAAGGTGCAAGTAGCAATGCTTAAATTATATTAGAGCAGCCATTTTGTAACATTCATACAGATTCAGAATGTTGATATTCACAGTTGGGCGAGACTCTAAAGCTAGGATTCCTTTTATCCGTTTGGGATGCAGATGCGATGCGTTTCGCACTGTATAAGGGTACTGGTAGTGGTATAATTTAAAACACACTATTGAATAGAGATGAATGGTATCAGGTTGAAAGCCGAGATTCAATTTTGTCCGTCCGGTTTTAATGCGTTTTCATTTCAGCATCTTCTCTAATTGAGAAGTTTCCGCATGACCAAAACGGATGAATCGCTCCAGGGACCGATTCAAATAAACGCATGGGTTTCCGGATAGCCGCACCGCAAATGGACCGAATAAAAGGAATCGCTCTCGTTGAAAACCATTATATCGATTCCAAACACACCGCACGCGAAACGCATTGAAAACGGACAGTCAAAATTGAATCTCAGCTTCAACTTAATCCTATTCAATCATATGCTTTAAAAATTATTCTACTACTAGTACCCTTACAGTGCAAAACGCACCGCATCCGCATCACAAACAGATAAAAGGAATCGTAGCTTTACACCCTACCAATTAGTCCTACGTGAAGGCCACATAAAGTGCATTTACGAGTAAACATACTTTATCTTGTTAACACCTATAATAGTTATCCGGTATGGTTTCATTCAAGTCCCTACCAAAGAAAGTTAACAGATTAGGTAAGCGACTACAATTTTATTTATTTCGAGGGTAGATGAGCCACAAGGCATATTTGTACAGGCAACAAAGAGCCACGAGGCCATATTTGCACCTTTGTTGCCCATGCAAATTACTCTATTTTGTATCCTGTATCCGACTGTCCATTCCAAACCAGCCGTAGATGCCACCTTATCATTTTCACTTTTTTAAATATTTGCAAAGACCATGCATCAATGATTAAAATGACGCCTTAATGAACTTCACACGATTTCTAGAAGTCAAGTTATGTTACGTCAAATGTTGTCAGGGAGTACAACGTATAACCGAGATAAACGCGTCAAAGATTGGTAAGCCCTATATTTTCTGTTGATTGTCTTAAAAATATGCAGATTTATTTTGAATTTCTTAAAATGAACTTTGCTGGTATTTTGTAGTAAGTACAAGGAATGTGAATCTGTCAAAAAATCAATTTCGGCAAATTACGACCTTGGCACGTA
This sequence comes from Ophiothrix spiculata, assembly GCA_000969725.1. Taxonomy (NCBI): domain Eukaryota; kingdom Metazoa; phylum Echinodermata; class Ophiuroidea; order Amphilepidida; family Ophiotrichidae; genus Ophiothrix; species Ophiothrix spiculata. The sequence continues at coordinate 20,253 of JXSR01S012166.1, read as the reverse complement.
CTTTCACCTGTTGTGCAAAATGAAGTTTCTGGCATTTACGGCTCAAACGGGCTGAACAGCCACATATATTTTAATTGTGAACAATTAATGATGGCGACAAACAATATTGGGTGGTCTAGCATCTTCATTGATTTTCAAACTATCAAAGTGTTTTTCTACTCTCTCCTGGCTAATGGAACGGCTTGGTCACATGACTGAAAGTTCGGTATAAAGTTGGTTTCAGACTTGCCTGTCGTGTGGTCGTTCGACCAGCGTGACATCAAAAATTGAAAGTGTGCAAACCCAACCTTGTTGCATCTCCTTGCCGTACGACAAGCCGATATATCGATTACCCTGTCGTGATGGTCACAACGACACGATATTTTGAGTTGGAATAAATTCAACTTTTCGTGCAACAGACCATTGCGACAATATGCAAATGTGTCGTGCTACAGTACGAAAACTATAAATTGCAAATGTTTGGTTGTATGCCGAGACGTCGTGTGCCGCAACGACAGCTAGTCTGACGCCACCTCAAGGAAAAACGTACTAGTGGTTGGCATTCTAACACAGAATGATTGCAAATTTTCCCGAGTGAAGTTTGCCGCTCATCTAAAGAACTAAATTCAAACAATACAACACATTTCATAAATGGTTAAAAATATTTATTTAGATTTATACATATAACATTCAAAATAGTTCTTACAAAAATAAAATAGGTAAAAATCCATTGTAATAATATCAGACTCAAAAACATGTGTATCAGATGTTGATCAACACATTTTCTATAAATTTTGTCACATGGATTTTTCATCCAGAGCTTAGATTTGTAATTAATAGTGGACATATAAAAATAAAAAATAACATTCATACATAAATGATTAAAAATCCTATAATGTACAGTAAGAATAACACTTTGCTGGCAATTGTAAGTGTTGTCAGGTATATGGAACTGAAAAGATCCTACATGGAGGTTGTCAAGCATTATGAAGTCCACTGCCTTTGTTAAGACTCTGGCCAAAATGTGAAACAGAAATTTTCCCTCGATGGTGGTCAATATGTGTATGTAAATTTCCCTGCCACTTGTGCCTGTTCATCTCAAACCAAAATATAAATGTGGCTGCTTGTTATTTTCACCATTTCTAACATTGCAACGATTAGGCCAAGTAACAAAAATAACCAGTTGATCGTCCGGACTTTTCCGAAAAGTTGATGAGGGAGTCCCTAATTATGTTATTTTTTCCAAGGTGGTCACCATATCCAAGATGGCCACCATAACATATTTGACGATGATATTATGGGAATGAGGATCCCGTCCACTTGGTGTATGGAAAATGTTTTTGTTTACCACGTTGTAGAATACGATTCTTACTGCATTTGCAGGAAGTGATGTTTTTTTGGTTGATCTTTTTTACCTTATTAAAGTATGAATTATTTAGATTATCAAGTACCTCATTCTTGTCAATGAACATTTTTTCCACCCTTTTTGATGGTCAAATTGACCTTTTTCCAATTTCTTGAAATCATGACTTTTAACTTTGCACATGTGCACCTTGATTCTGTCAGGGCTATAAATGTACATCAGAAGGCCTGTGGATCTTTGGTTGAGGCTATCCACTTGTCAATACCAATTAAAGTGTTTTGTTGATTTTTTGTTTTGTTTGGGGGATTTTTTTTTAAATAACAAAAAAATTGGTGCGACGTCCAAAATCGGTAGAGGGAGGAGACGATCAACTTGTTATTTTTGTTACTTGGCCTTATGCTATAATTTTCATAACACCTCATTGAATTTCACTTGGCTGGAATAAAGGTGAAACTGATAAAACTAGCATAACAATTGTGAATCTGCAAAAACTCAATTTCAGTCAATTACAACATGTAATTTCACCTGCAGCGCAAAATTAAGTTTGCCGCATAAATGGGTTGTTTGAGTGGAACGAAACTCATTTAGTGTTGAAAAGGCATCCTTACATTCAGATAACAATTTTTGGCCAGAGCAGAATTTGATATTATTGCTCTATATTTCAACTTTATTATGATCTCTATTAATAGGGTTGACTTAGAATAGATGGTAGTTAATATAAACTCTGATAAAAAATCAATTCCCATCTAATTGTCCATATTTGAACTTCCCTCGATGGCTGGATAAGGCGTGGCTTGCATGATATCAATCTGCATAAATAGCGATCCACCGACGCAAAATCTACCCTTGGTCAGCGTGTCCATCTTCATAAAACTAAGGCGCCCTCTCTTCTGGTTCTTATTCCCGTCGGTTTCAGCACGCGGCATATTGTTGCACGCAAACGACGTGGCAAAATTATGTCGTCCTTTGTGGTTATTACTCTGATCAAACAATGTAATGGCGCAATTTGAGCTGAATGGAAAATGGAGATCGTCGTCATATTTTCCTTGACAAAGTACGACGGAGATCGATGAGAAGAACGTATCGCCAGATTTGTGACCTTTCAACTCCAGACAAGCGCGTAGTTTATATCCCGGGCAACCAGTATAGAACGGAGGGCTCATGATACACTGGCTCCTGCCACCATTTTGTGCGTTCCCTTTAGGGATTTTGACTTTCCAGTGCAGGCGGCCATTGTAGCTTGTGTTTTCTATTTCGTCGATTTTCTCTAGTTGCTGTTTCAACTGATTGTCCTTTTCATCTAGTTTCCTGTAGGTAAATTGAAATCAATTTATTGAATGTGTCATATATACAATTCGTCACACCAAAACTTTTCGCATTACACTTTTGTCTAGATCTGTGTGAATTAAAACATTCAGTAGCATCCTTTTGTATTCAGGCAGTAATGATATGTTATCTCGGGTAGCTAGCATTGATTAATTTTCTGCATGCCCCAATGAATTAATAAATCTGAAGTGCAGGGCAAAAATTCGAGTCACATTTTTGATCAACCAATATTCAGTGACAAACTTAAATTGCTGTAAATTACTACAAACGTACGTAAACCCAAATTATGAAATACTGTAACAGTGGATCCACATGATGAATTACTCCCAAGTAAACCTGAATGATAAACTTCTGCAGTAGTGAACCAAAATGACATGATTACTCAAGTGCATTAAATTTTTTGTAAAAGTGAACCCAAATGACGAAGCACTTCAAAAGTGAACCCAAATGACGAAGTACTTCAAAAGTGAACCCAAATGACGAAGTACTTCAAAAGTGAGCCCAAATGACAAAGTACTTCAAAACGTGAACCCAAATGACGAAGTACTTCAAAACGTGAACCCAAATGACGAAGTACTTCAAACGTGAACCCAAATGACGAAGTACTTCAAACGTGAACCCAAATGACG
>JXSR01S012162.1:48562-71207 GCA_000969725.1 Ophiothrix spiculata | reverse complement strand
AAGAGGCATCGTCTCCTGAAGAACCGTTTCAAGAGCAACTGACAAAAAGACAGGAAATTACACAGTGTGCAATCCAAATTTGTAAGAAAATGACAGCTACTACAAATACCACTTTCTTGCACTCTCATGACAAGAAAATCTGTCCAAATTACGATGCAAGGATGACTCATTTGTACTACAAAGGTCTGCTGGGTCAGCTTGCATGAGATGATTTAAAGTGGAACAAAAGCAGAGAATGGGAGAGAGTTGGAACTCAAAACCGCTTTAAACTATGACATGTATTTGACAAGTTATTGTTGTTTCAAATAATTCTCGGACACGAAAATATTGAGCCTTGCGTAACACAATTGCGTGTGCATTTTACGCGAATACCCAACGCTTTTCAGGCACGCGCAATGTCGCGGCACTGTGGATTACTGATTGGAAACGGTGTTGCGTACTTCCCGGTGTCCCGTTCTTGTCACAACTTGTGGATACGCCGTGGCTGCGTTCAGAAATCATGCTCATGTCCGAAATTTATTTGAAACAATAATAGTGACTTGCTTTTTGGACCTAGAATCTAATTCAAAGTGGCTGGTAACAAAGACTAACAGGTGACCTGAGCTATGATTGGTGGTCACCAGGGCCAGCTAAGATTGGGCATCACAAGTCATTTCTGTATCTTATGAAAATTAAGACTTCAAAATCAGACCCATGGATTGATCCTGCTTATTCATTTCAACCAACACTATGTAAACTATGCCATCATGTCCAGCTGTTGAGATTGGAACATTTTGATCACGATTCATAAAAAATATAATCGTACTACTCCATGTCAACTTCCTAACAAGTTGCCAACGGTAGTTGAAAGGAATATTACACAGGTTGTTAAAAAAATCACAAAAATACAAGTACTTTTTTTATTTATCAGTTGCAAGTGATCCTACAAATTCCCACACCCTTAGACTTCTCTTCGTTGTTCCAGAGAGAATAATAACGATAACAACCAAAATAGTTAAAAGAAAACCTAAACAAATTCCTTAGAAACTGAAATTAATAGCACACTTTATGTCAAATACATACAAAAGAGACGTAATGCACGTTAAGGGATTTTGTCCATACCAGGTAATTCTACAGCGGTGGCTACTATTCTGATAGAGTGAAAGGTTCCATGTTTCAGGCTCAATTCATTGGTAAACAATCAATTCAACCTAATGAAGCATGTTGACATACATCGCATGAATCAAACCCAATTTGTATAAATTGCAAGCAATTTGCCAGCAACAAGCATCCCATAGCTATCAGTATTGCCACCACATAGTACACGCAGGACTTAAATACATATTCCCTTAATATCTTGGTAAAACTACAACATAGTTGCTTGAATTGTTCTTTCTTTTAAAATAATTCAACAATTGGCAGTTTGGTCCCATCTTCATTCAAAATAAATAAACTAAAAAACACATGGTTTTAAGTGTCTCTTTATTGGTAGATAGATAGTCTGAGATGTTCTTTAAGACGGTCATGCTGTCTTTCAATTTGGCTTGAAAACTTTCCATGTGCAATAATTTGTGGCTGACTGAATGGGACATTTATTAAAATGTCTCATTTTTTTGTCAAAAAGCTCTTCTAATAGGCATACATATATAGAACACAAAATACCTAAGATGAGCCATTCACAGTATTCAACGTGCAAACCTGCACAAATTTAACTCTTTGAGCACTATTTCAAACAGTATACCTGATTGGTTAAAATAGAACAATTTTTATCAATTGCTATTTTACTGACAAATCAAAAACATGATAAATTATAACCCTCTTAGATGAAAAACATTTCTTAGAATGCAGAATTGATTTTAACCAATTGTGGCAGAGCTCTCAAAGGGTTAAATCTCAAACTTATTTGTCATTGAGTTGAAAAGATGCAAGTCAACGTTTACATACGTACAAGCGTCAATAATCACAAAGCTACAAATCAGTCTCACTCCAGTCTCATCTCCTGTGCCACATGTCCTCTGAATATAAATTAAAAAGTACTATAGAGAACAATCATTATGTGAACCTTGTATTTGAGATGAGAGTGGACGGTGAGATGGCTAAAATCTAAGTGCTGTAGAGGACAAACAAAAGGTTTACTGTTACCATGGAAACATCAAGCCTTGTTAATTATCCATGCTTTATGACAATCACAATCAAGTGTCTAGGTACAGAAACCTAAAACTGCAGAGTAAGAAACAGCTTAAGTTTCTGCAAAACATGGAACAAAATGGGCAAATATTTCCACATTAACTGTATATTTTCTCACAGGAAATATAATAAAACCCAAGCTGCATAGGGCATTTTGCCACAAGCATTTATATTGATGTACCATACCTAATAAGCACAGTGTTTAAATTCCTCAGTCATACATTGTTCAAAAAAACCAGATTGCAATCCCAAAGTTTTAAATGAGTTAACCCCAGTGTTAACAACACTATATATACTAATAAGATTTGTTTTGCCGACCCTACTGGTATCAACCCAAATTTGGTGCCATACGAGTATTTTGATTCTAAAACAAATCATCATATAAACTCGATATTTGATTTATTCCTTAGATATCCCCCTGCTTATTGAATGGCAAAATAGTCTGTTTAAGTTAACAAATGTCAAATATTTGTGAAATAAAAGCCGAATTCTGCAGTCTAAATTTGGGTTCTAAATGAGCATTACAAAACACATATATAGTGACTACAAGGACAGAGCAATAATTTGCAATCAAGTAAACCCGTTTACCACTGTATGTAGGCATACAGTGTGATACAGTCCACATTTGGTCTCGAATTCTTGATTTTGACACAAGTACACCTTTTTCAACATTTTTTCTATCTTTTGTTTAAAAAAAATTTTTCTTTTTGTCATAAATTGCTGACCAGTGTTGTTGTTATAGTAACAAAAGAAATGACATTGTGTGCATGGTTTGATGAGAAAAGGGGTAGATGGACAGGAGTTATCTAAGCTGGGTCGTGTGTTTCAAACTGAGCATGTGCAGTTCATGTGATTCAAACTGAGCATGTGCAGTTTTGTCAGATTTTTATCTGTGTAACTTTGTACAAGTACATTTAAATCTTAGAGGCATAGGGCATCACTTTCCAAATAATGCTAATAGTGATATGTTGGGAAAGGTAACGCATGGTGTGTACAACCATTGTACAAATAAGGAATATTTTATTACACAAAAAAGAGACTTTATGAGTGAGTTGCCTCCTCATTTCAATGCTAATTTTTAAAGCATTTCTACACTTTACAAAATTATCCTAAGCAGTTGCCTTCAAAACAGGAAGGGCTTACGCTGACCTTTAACCTTCACAGGTCAAGTCACTCTCCATTCATCAGTACATAAAGAGAGCTTTGGCAGTAAAAACAGATCCCCAATAGCAAAAGGTAATTATCACGATTTGCACTTTGTATTTCTGAACAAAAAATAATTTAAAAAAAAAACAGAAATGACATCCTTGTCATAATACCATGCTGAGGGATCGAGTACTGACAAAAATTTCCACCGTACACACAACAAATCTTTTTGTTTATTTCTGGGACATGGAGTAACTTGTGAAAAATGGAGTGTGGTTCACTTTTCTTGGGTCTATACATCTAATTTATCGCCTGGTTTTATTCACAACATTGTAATAAAAACATCGTGCCATTGCTACAGGCTCGTGCTCCTTGCACTTTTCAGTTACTGGCAACTTATTGAGTATTGTATTTTGACCAGTTTCACTGTGGTTAATAGCACAGCTGTTATTGAGCCAGTTACTTGGCCACTATCAGCTTCTCTCTTTGATGGTGGATTTTTGTGATATTAATGATCAAGTTTTCAGTAGCATTTACTTCAAACAGCAAATGTAGTACAACTGGAATCTATTAGGACAATGCGAATATAAAATAATTCAGGCATGAGAATGACATCAACAAGGAATGCTTCAAATGATTCAAAACAGGAAATTTAACAAATTTGACAAGCATCTTGCAGGAATTCGTGAAAAATCGGGACAATTCTCATACCTATTAAGCAAAGAAACAATGATGGAAATCCTCTTCCAGCAATACAATTTAGTTCAACTTGGACAAAATGAACAATCATAATGTGTCTTAACAATGTAGTAGCCAAAAATCCACTGTTTTTTCAATTACTGTAATTTACCGAAAAAGCGTTCACTAATGAATGATGTTTACACTACCAGGAAAAAAGTAAACCAAAAAAATTTCTCTGAATACTTAAATTGAAAATAATGCCCTTTATCCAGACAAACATATCAAACTCTGATGCCAAAAATACCAGTGTCATTCCAATGCAATGCCCATTGCTAAATCAAACCGCTAAAAAATCAATCAATAATATCAACTTCACTACTGTGAATTTCCCCAAAATTGCAAGACATCCAAATAATTGATTCAAACACAAGACATATCCCAGAATAGAGCAGTTCCTAAAATTCTCTTTCAAAGTCTCACTTTTGTCTCATGTAATATTGACAATACGACAACTGCTTTCATTTGTTAATAATTTCAACCATTTTTGGGGTGTGTTTTTTTTCACAGACTCGATAACAAACTGCTTTCACAATTTTGACTAGAGTGGCACAAGGTGGATATCTTCCCAAGTCAATGCAAAACTGTACATGTATATCCCCAAGATCATACCAAAACCTTGATAAAACAGCACATTAAATAATGAACATGGCTATAGAAAAATTGCACAATTTATATTCACTCAGTCCTTTGCTGCTAAACTCTACCATTTCAGTGATTTCTACATGGGGTTGACATTAAAAATCATCGCATGGTATCCTAGCTATCTATAGTAATGTCAGCCTTGTACAATCAACGCAGTGACTTGCAATACCACCCTCATACCGCTAAAACCTGACATTCCTGTAGTTCTCACTTATCCTTATTCATCACATTGTTTTGTGTAAGCATTTTATATCAAGGAAATTAGGGATGTGCACTAGATGCAACAAAGAAGTCTCTCTTGTGCAAACATAAACAGAACAAAAAATAATAATTACAAGTGCAATAATATAACACCATAGTCATAATATATCATTTATATTTAGTATATATAATTTGTAAATACTTACAATAAAACATCCAAACTGCCTTATTCTGAAAAAGTGAAAGTTACAATTTTGTCCAATTTGGCAGTTTCTTTTAAAAGGCTCGGTTATGCTCTATTAAATATGGCAACACCTCATATGCCCTTTTCCACTGACAATAGTTGCCAGACAGCTCCACATCATTCCGCATCGCATGTAAATAAGTGAAAACTACATGAATGTCGCTAATTTATGTCTACTAACTTTTTGTGTTGACAAAAAATTAGCATGATAACTCAGGATTATAAACAATTCAAAATCCATTATTCTCTATTCTTTGTAAATTTTAAACAAACAGAAAAAATAAAGAGGTTTAAGGCAGCTGCGCCCTAAGTTAATATAAATTAACAAAGTTGCCGCTGTGGGATACATTTGGAAAATTTAATAAAACCATGGCAACCACCTTAAATCCTGCTTTTTAGAATACAAACATGTATTATACTTCAATAAGACACTCAAGAAAGGGACTTGGATCTCTGAACAGGAATTCTCTTTTCTTGGGCACAGTTCACAATAAGTACAAGAGATGACATTAGATGTAACTTGCCCTCTAAGAAAATGAGAATGTGAATGTTCAGCGAACTTAGCCCCATTTTGTATGTTTTGATGACTCGATAAGTGTATGTCAAAAAGGAGCACATTATTCACATGGAATCAGGGGGTTGCACTCCGTCTGGTCACATGGCTGTCTCGTTGCTATGACGGTCATGTCCATAGCAACCTGGGCAGGCAATTTCATGGATTAATGTGTTTGCCACTCGTCAATTTGTCAAATATTCAAACAAACTTTTATTTTACATACAACAAATTGTTACAAAATTGCAAGAATCTGCACAGCAGTTGTTGAAATGTCCTTATTCTATAAAGAGAAATGGAGGAGCATGGAAAAAGTCAAATAATATCACCAACTCAAGGCCGATAGTTGCCAAACAGAAATCGAACTTCCTTTCCAGAAACGTCTATACAAAAGGGTAACATTGCTGGAAAGATCTGTTTTACGCGGAAAAATTTGTATGCTGGGCAGTGAAATTGAAAAAATGCTGAGACTTGAAGGAAGGGGACACTAACAAATCTAACAAGGTTATTATTATTAACAGCCCCGGCCAATAAAAGTAAGCTTTCCCACAACCCTGTCAGATATATGTAATACTGTCACAGCCACAAACTTTTTGTTTTTGATTTTTTTCAATATTTTTTTCCACTTTTTTACTTTGTCTACTTAACTACACATGATAATAGAAAACATCTCCGATAATATACGGTACATCAAAAAATGTGTACACTTGTGGCTGTGCCCATTGTTTAGGATGGCACAGTGTGCAGCCATACCGATTTTTACGGATGGCACAGTGTGCAGCTGTGCCGTTTTGATGTATGGCACATTGTGCAGCCGTGCCATTGTGCTAATGGCACAGATGTGCAGCTACCTTATATCACAAGTTGTCAAAAAAGATGTTTTTTCCTCTCTCTCTCATTCTCTCACACTCGCTGTGATAAAATCATCTTCATCTTAATAACTGCAAAATGTAAACGACATGAATTGTCCTGTCACAGCGTCAAATCAAAGTCAGAGTAAAACAGGCTCAGATTCGAGAATTTAGAATTATAAGTGTGTAAGTGCCTACAAAAAAAAACTTACTTTTTTGAATAAAAAAAAACACTTCCTTCTTTTGCTTATACACAGGTGTGACTTGTTTGTGATTTCAACCAGTTTACTATGAATAAGCACAAAAGAAAACATAAACTAGTTTCTCTTTCAATAAGCTTCAGAATTTCCAGCGCAGCTATATTTCATGTTGCAAGAAACAAACGCAACAGCTCGTAAAAACCACATCAATTTGATCAACACGATTTTTTACCAATTCTCCTATGATTAACATAGCAAACAGCTGCCATATAAAGCATGGCTAGACAAGTTGTAGCGGAGTTTAACGGCCGTCAGATCAAACCCAGCTCTTGTCCTAGCCTAGTTCTTGATGGCTTTAAATTGTAGTATTTCTAGATCATTTTGTCTAAAACAGTCAACGCTTACCACGCCCAATCAATGTGTATCACTCAGTGTTCAACCTGGCCTGTATTTACTCACTTTTGAGCGAGGGGAGAAACAAAAAAGTGAGCGAAAATCACATAAAACAGGTACCAGTCCGTCGGCGTCTGAATGACTGTATTTTGTTTTGTCAATATATATATTTTTTTAAAGTTTTTTTTCTCATTTTTTTTTTAAAAGCAAAACACTGCACAGTGATGATTCCATTTTTGGGGCGGCCTCCACTCCAAAGTTAACGAGTCGAGATGGCCTGCATGACAGAAATAAACAACAAAGGCTACATGGCTAGGTTTTTGAAAATCACCGGCGCCCTTCCTCGGATAAAATAGTCGACGGACAGGCCCGGGGAAAGATCACTACACCAGATTGTACTCCTTCAGATTCAGTTGGAGAATAGTGTCCTTGACGGCAGCAAAGACGAATCGTATGTTCTCTGTGTCAGTGGCACATGTGAAGTGCGAGTAGATAATCTTGTCGCTGTCAGGGTTCAGCTCAACAAACATCTTGAGGATGAACTCTCTTGCTGCTTGCGCGTCTTGCTGAGGTCCTGCAGTATGGAAGAGAGGAAAATAACAATGGGTGGTTAGCATTTGTCATGTTATACACACATATGCAACAAGTATTTACTGTAACACTTGATTACTTCATCTTGACACATCAAACACCTACCAGATTAAGGGAAACTTCAGTGGGTACAGATATTGATGCAACTTAAATACAATATTTTGACTGTACAATGTATCGCAGTTCAGTCTACTGGTTACATAGATTTACCGTGGAGTGACACGACTCGCCACATTTTTATTGGGGTATTCAGGTTTTCAATGACGACGCATCTGGTCATAACAAGCGAATATTAAACACACCAACACATGTTTTCCGTACAGATTAGCGTAATATTGACATGCTGAGTATGTAATAAAACATCAAGTCATATGGAAATAACTTATGAACTGGAAGTTAATTTGCCAGTTCCAGTGATTTTCTTTTACATTGTCACGATTCCATATCTCTATTACATAGTCATAATTCATTCTAGTATTAACTCTTGCCCTCCTATGAACTACTTAGTACTACAGGCAGAAATCAGCAATTGGCCCAAGTTCGAATATAAAATAGATATAAATGAGCACAGAATTGCTCTGGACGTTGGATTGGGCTGGGGGGTCAGGGGTTCTAATCCCGGGGGAAACCATGGGGATCCAGAAATTTTTGTATGACGTATTCGGACTTGGGTACAGTTTTTCAACGTGCGAGAGTTAGGGTTATACCAGTAAAATGAAAGAGTCATTAAACAAGTTTTCAGCTGGTGTTTGAGCATCAGTTGTGGTGGTCACAAGGTCACATTGAAATCACGAAAGTCAGCTCTCTCAGCTGTATGGTTTTTGAAAAGTTTATGGCAAGCACAACCAGCCATTTTGGCAGCCACGCCCAAGACACATCTAAAGCTATGCAGCATGTACAAACCACACCCAATACTTAAAGGGACTGACCAACATTCTTCCTGCTACTTTCCTTCTTACATGTACATATTTTTTCACTTGTATCGATATAACATGTTTATAATAATACAACCTGCAAGTGGTTTCCCCTGATTTTGTGGAGTATTGGAGAAGACTGAAATTCTTTACTGTTTTTCTTCGGAAAAAAAAGTGTGAAATAAGTTATATTTTTGCAACTCATAGCTCGACCAATAAATATGGGCTGAATCTATCATCTATCCAATTTTGTATCAAAGCAATCTTCAAATAATGTAATGGTTCGCATCTCGAGGTGAAAATTATGTAATCTTTTAAAAGATGGGTTTAAAGGTACTAGTTATAAGTACAAATTTGAGCTTACACGTCCTGATTTCATTATATTTTTAGAAACTTTCTTTGACTCTTACTGATTTTATGTTATTTTTAGACACTTTTTTCTCTGCCTGTAAAACTGATATTACTATATTTATAGAAAGCACTTTCGCTTGCTAACTATATCCATTACTATTCCTGCTGAAATTAAAGGTGCAATTCATGATTTTGATGTGGCCTCTTTTCTAGCTAAATAAAAAGAAGAGTACAACATAAATATATACTGAAAATTTCACTTGATTCCGACTGTTCATTTCTAAGTTACATGCTTTTCAGCATTTTGAAAATCCTCATAGACTACTGTGTAACACATTTTCTCACTTTTCTCAGAAATGCAAGCACATATGAAAGAACGTGGCAAAAAAGTGCGCAAATGATGTCTACGAAAATTTGATAGAGGTGACCTTGAGGGTGAAAAGTGGATCATGAATTGCCCCTTTAACTATTCATAAGAGTCAATAACTTCTGAATTACATTAGGCCAAGTAAATAAAAAATTTTGTTTCTCCAAGTTTTGGAAAAAAATGAAGGGATTTTTTATTGGTAAACTATTCTAAATTCACCTAATTTTTATGCCATTTTGGCAAAAAAGTGCGCAAATGATGTCTACGAAAACATGATGCCTTTCTAAAAGTTTTTAATGTTCTTGTTTTAAGAGTTTGACCCCTCTGATGATCACAAAACTCATCTGAAATACTTCATTACACATTTTGGCACTTGAATAAATGTAGCTTTCTTAAAAATATTCCTGACCAAGTTATGATCAAATATTTGTAAAAACAATTGCAAAATCGAAAAAACACAAAGTGCAAGGGGCTGATAAACATTTTTTTTTCTTTGCTTGATCACTGTCAAAAGTTTTGATTCAATGGAAATGGTTCTTTAAATTAATCATTCAATTCTCAAAATTAAAAGCTTTTTTGCATATATTTTAGTGATGAGTGCATGTTTTGCTATCAAAATCACCCCAAGGCATAATAATCCTTGTTTAAATCAACAGGAACATGTTTGGAAATTATAAATTACGGAAAATAGAATCTCTGACATTCCTTAATACCCTGGTCATATAACCTTGCGGCTAGGTTATGTGTTTACGGCGTAATACCGGGTAGAAATTCAGGACACCGACCAGACATCGGACGGTGACCGTGGAGAGACCAGCGGTCGATTTCACTAAACAATTGCGATGCATCGTAGCTGCAATGCATTCAGTGCGCAGCTAGACTGGATCTCACAAAGACATAAAAACCCTTCACAAGCGTGTGATGCATCGCAAGGTATATGAATATTGCATGGGGAAAATTCCAACACTTTTGCGATGAGTGAACGATGCGTTCGGTCTTATGATGCTTTAACCATGTGTTTTAATGTTAGTGAAATCGACCACAGGTGTCCGTTAGCTGTAGAGATGCCGAAAACATGCCGCAAGAATTGGTCATCTGTATCTTGATCAAGCATAACTGTTGCGATGGGGCATCTGCAGTAGGTAGTTGCAAATTTTTTATGTCACTGCAACAATACAACAACAAGGAGTGTATTTCAAAAAGATGAATGCAAGTGCTATTCGTGAGTATATTTGAAAGTCTATAAAGATAGCAGCTATGAATGATTGTTTCCCATTTCAGAAATAATTATAAAAGTAATCGAAGCTACAAATGAAAATATGAAAAATTGTAACGAATACATAGTGTAAGCAATGCTGAGTATCTTACTATAATTTGCGAAATATTGCGAGTTTGTGACGGTGTTCAAAATATGCTCCGCGAATTTTGATCTAAACGGAGCGAAATTCACAAGAAAGATAAAGGAAAACACAGAGAGTGACATGAACTTTATTTGGTTGAAAACCGTCAACGGGTTGCTTCAAAGAGTGCAAAAAAGGTATTTTCGGACCATTTTATAGCTAGAAAATGACGTCAGTCGTTACTAGGCAAGTGCGCGAGTTAACAAAACGCATCCAAGGACATTGCGTCATGCACGCAATAGCAAAGCGCCGTTTTAAGACATGCGGGAAAATCATGGTTAAAGCCTACTTTTGCGTAAGTTCGCGTACAGGGAGGGGAGCCAGGTTTAAGCCTACGGGAAAATCATCTCAGAATCCGATATCAGGGGGGCAAGTTTATATGCCTACGGGAAAATTAAACTCAAAACCCGAATGACGGGGTGTGGGTTTGGCAGGTTTAAGCCTATGTGAAACTCATACTGTTTTGTGTATTCATGTTCGCAAGACTTTTGTGCAATGGATTTAATGTTTGTAGTTTTACGTCAGAATTCAGTACTTTAAAAAAAGTTTTGGATAATGATGAATGTTCGTAATTCTTTGTGAAATATATCCTAGGACAGTCTGAAACTAGCACAAAGCTGGATTACGTGTCTATATTGGCTGTTACACAAAAATTTGATATCAAAATTTTTTAGTGCAATCTCAAACTCAAATTGTTTGGACCAAATTAAGCCAAACACACCACAACAAGCGAATAACAATTACTTTGTTGTGCTGGTTGCAACTAAATGTCTTTTTCAGTTGAAGTAAATCAAACATTTTTCACGACACGCAAACAACGTAATATGCAATACATATGTCGTGTTGCATAGCGACAATTCAAAATTGCATAGACAAGTCCTTTGCTATCCCTACATGCTTCAAAGCTACCGCTGCTCTGAAACAACTTTAAAACAAGTATTTTAGTGGATTTCCTGAACATACTTTTAAACTAGTTGGTGAAGAATAAAAATTTATTGGACAATGAAAACAAAAATCCAGGGAAGGGGTTGCATTGACAAACAATGGGGCCCTGAACTCTGGATTTTTGTTTACACTGTCCAATAAATTATTGCTTTGCGTACGGTTGGTGCGGAATAAGAAACTATGACTAATCCTTTCAACACAGTGGAAGAACAAGGCGATGGCAGCACCCAGGATTACTGTAAACGGGGTTATTTTAGCGAGGGTTTAATTTTCGCGAATTTCCATCTAACCGCGAATATAACATCCCACGAATACATTTATTTTATAAGCAGGTCTATGTAATGAAGCATTAAAATGCTAATTTAACACGATCGAAAAGGCCATAATTGTCTGGTTTCGCAAAAAAATCTGCTTGTGAAAATATTCCCGTTTACAGTATTTTGTTTCAACTTACCATCAAATTCTGGAAAGTAATCTACCAGATGTGAATGCATGATCTTCTCTTCCAAAAGGTCCTTCTTGTTGAGGAAGAGAATCACTGAGGAATTCTGAAACCAGGGATACGTGATGATTGTCCTAAATAGTGCTTTGCTCTCTTCCATTCGGTTCTGAAAAAGAAAAATAGAAGATCATTTAAATACCAAGAGAATGTGTGTGAATTTCTTATGCAACGTTATCTCGGAAGTTTGTAGAAATTAAACCTATACAACAAGAATAATGTAAGTAATCACAGGGCGAAAACGTACATGGTGTGGTATCGCCCTTTGGCTAGGTTGTGATGTGTAGACCTTGAGGAGAGTTGATGAAGCTCTTACTTGTAAGGTAAGGTTTTTATTGTCCTTGCTTCAACAACTAGCCTCCAAAGGTAAATAAATAAATATGACATATTTATAGAAGATAGCCTCATCAGTGTCTAACACTGCTTTCCATGAAGGTTCTCTGTCAGATGGTCAGATTTATTTGCCAGTTTTAGTGCAGGAGGAAAACCGGAGTGCCCGGAGGAAAACCTGCGGAAGCAAGTTTGGACTGGCAACCAATTGTACATACAGCGCCTGGACCGGGGTTCGAACCCGTGACAGTCCTGTGCTCATTGGTGCAAGACAAGGGAAGTACCGCTGCGCCACCTGCTTCCCCAAAGGTCTATAACAGTTGGGTCTACTTGCATGATAGAGTTCAAGCTGGTTAACAAGTTAGACTTGCTTTAAGCTTAAATTGAGTTTTGCTATGAAGCATACCTTTATTCTAGATCTGTATTTAAGGCAAAATGCCGAATTAAAAGTTTTTAATGCACAGTTCATAAATATAACAAATCAATTCAAGCAGAAAGGGCTGAAAAAACAATACATTTTATAGGAATGAATTTTCTCAAACCAGATCTAACACTTTTGTACATACAGTCCTTGCAACTTACAGAGGACAGTCCAATAGGGGAGTGCTATCAAGATTTTTATTATAGGCAAAGCGAAAATTCATTGGACAATGTAAACAAAAATCCATGGTATGGGTTGCACTTACAAATAATGCAGCCCTGTGCTATGGATTTTTGTTTTCGCTGTCCAATGAATTTTTGAGTAGCCTATAAGGATTCCAGAACCTGAAGCAATTTCAATGAAAATTGCCAGAAAATTGCTCCAGGTCTATAACTTTTTGTGTACAATTTTATTACTGAACCTGGAGAACTTTACCAGTAATTACCTGGCGCACATGTGCTTCAATGCTCCCCTTTCTGAAATGCCTGTATCTCAAAAATGAAGACGGTGACCTATTTTTATTTGAGATTCGTTATCGTTAATATACTGGAGAAACAAGAGGGGCCTAAGACAGTCCCCTGTGGTACACCAGAATCAACAGGTACAGTGGTAGATGTCTGTCTCTCAAGCACAACTCTCCGAGTTTTTCCAATCAGAAAAGACGACATCCAATCTAGGAGCTGTTTGTTAATGCCATAAAATCTGAGTTTATTTTAAAACACAGATGACCCAGAATACAAAGATTCTGGATATTGTGGCAGTTTTTAGCAAGCATCTTTAAGTTACGAGTAGATGGATTTTTCAAACTTCTGTCTTTGAAAGTTAGGAGTTATGAAGCATTTAATACAACCCTGGTCACATTTAACTTACTTGCAAGATGACGTTGTGTTGGCGGTGTCATACTTGGCTATACCGACTTTTGACCGGATAACATTGGTCGTTGACACAAAAGCGTCAATGATGTTTGTGGGCCAGTGAGCCCCCAAGAGCATACTGTAGGGATATAACTCGGGAGACAAAAACTTTTCAGCTTGTTGACTTTGCCTTATGTTCATGTGTTATGGTCACATAACAACCGTATGCTGACTGATGACCAATAAGATGTTTTGGCCTTGCAGCTTTCTTACGATTCCCAGACATCTGCCGGCAGCCTGTTGTTATGTGACCAAGGCATGAACTAAGTGTAAATACATAAATAATAATATAAATATATAAATACTTACTTCACAGTCTGATTCCACCAGTACTTGGTCATATTCACTTAAGGCGACTAGGAACATGATGGATGTGACATTCTCAAAACAATGAATCCATTTACGCCGCTCTGACCTCTGCCCTCCTACATCAACCATTCTGGAAGAAAATAATGGGAAAATTAAATTCATCATTAGAAATATGGAAATCATGTCTCAGTATAAATATTCATGAACTAATCATGCCCACTGATTGAATAAAACAAATGTATAATGATTATGTAGTATACAATGAGGGCCTGGTTGAAAAGCAGCTAGTGCTTGTCACTGAACCAGTAACACCCTCTAGTGAAAGAACAAATATATAAATAAATAAATAATTATGTCTGAGAAATGAGTTGTGGGTTAGGTTGGGTAATTAGTTCAATAGCCAGCACCTTGAAAATTTTAGTTGTAATTTACCTCTAAACACAAGAGTATTTCCAACACAGAGAACAATGCTCATGACATATTTACTAAGTTCGCAGAATGAAAGATTCAAAATCTGTATTTATATGCCTAACAGTGTTTGTCCGTGTTGTTGAACTTTACTTTAATACAAAATGTGAAGTTGCAACCAGGGAACCATGATTGATGATTGGTCATGTGACCAAACATATCGAAAGGTACCTTAAGGTCGGCATAGTAAATTACGGGATACGGCCGATTAAAACTGAGCATGGTCAAAAATGGCGTCCAAGGTCAAATTTCTAATTCCATCAGAAATGTTACCTTTAAAGTGTCTTCCTTTCATATTAATCAAGGTCCAACACCCAAAACATAAGACAAATATGTTAAAAACCAAGATAAATTTCCTCTCTCCGTTTAAGTTTTACTCAGTACAAAAACTTTTTACTCAGAACAGTAGTTTGCCAAATCAGCATAATTAACTGCCTTAAGTTACTTTGCAACTGAACATCCAATACCCAAAAGCGAAGATGTCATTTTAAAGCTTAAAATCCCAGCTTTCAGATGAGACAAAATATTACTTTTGATTTTGGGACCCGTAAGGTACCTTTCGATATTGGCGTGTCACATTTAAGACTGTGTTGGAATCAATTCAACTCAAATATGTGATGTCTCACCCCGAAAAGGGGGACTTTGCGACAGAACACTTTTCAAGAAACGGATGAAAATAGGCAGCAAAAAATAAAGTGCATAACAAGAATTTCAAGCACATTTTCTATTGTAAAAAAGGCGATCAATTTCAACAAGTAATGTGTCATTTTAAAGCTTAGGAAATTATGTAACAGATGAAAGGATAAAATCAAAATTGATATAATCTGCAAAGTCCCGTTCGGGGTGAGTCATCACATATATGTTTGTTGCTGATGCATCTAGTGATATCGTCATGTCATCACTAAAATTTGAAGTCATACTTAAAGTAAACACAATGCTGTATCGACATGAAATTTGAAATTATACTCAACTGCCATTCCAATAATTTTCACAGCAAACAACACTGTAATTGAATCCATTCTTAAAACGCAAACAGAAAGTGGCAGCAGAGAGTATTTCTTTTCTGGCAGTTAACTTTGAAAAGTTCAGGCCTAGAAATTCGACGCGAATCCATTCGCGTCGAGACAGTAATCCGCGAATCCATTTGGATTCGCATGAAAAACTATTCAACAAGCTTCCCATACCTTTAAATGCAAGTGCCAATTATTGTAGTAAACATTTCATTGATAAACATAGAGTCGATCTTTTGGTGAAACCCAACGTTTGTGTAACCTAAAAACAGTATACACGACCCTTCGGAGCTTGGTGGGTACCGGTACCGCTGTCAAAGTTTCGTGTCTGGACAGGCGATTGGTAGTTTACCAATTATTTACGTAAAATAAAACCAATCATATGCAGCGATAGATAGGCAATCATTTCGGAAAGGTTTTTACCATGTGATCCGATATACCTCAAATCTGATATTTTTTCCCATCGACCACCGCATCATTTTCATGTATTTAGAGACCGTTCATGTTCAAAATGAATATAAAATACAAGCTAATCACAATATTACTATAAAAAATGATTTGAAAATTGTATAATGCAATAAATAAAACGAATACATTGTAAATAGAAATTCTTGTGATTTATTACTTTGAAGTGTGTGGTAGGGTATGTGGTAAACCCGTCAACAACATGGCCGCGGGTCGGAGTAAGGCTACAGCAACGGGTGGGCCAAAAAAGCCCAAAACCGTCAGCCTAGCGGCTTTTAAGAACTGGGAAACAGAATTGCAGTCCTTTTGAAGTAGAGGAAGAGGATGGGAGGGTAATCAAATTATTATGCAGCGTTTGTAAAGACCATTGCAAGACGTTGATGCATACTTGCTTGAATAATAATTCTCTGTCTCTGAAAAGAATATAAAATGACAAAATATAAAAGGGTAAACTTGAGGACCACTGAAATTAATCCGGCCTTTAATGATGTAACAATATCAAAATTATGTCATGTTTGATTTTCAAATTTCAATTTATCATCATTTTGTGAGCAAATTTGTCAAATTCTTTAATCTCAAAAAAGATTCTCGCAAAAGTTCCTTGGAGAATCCAGATCAAAAATTTTGGATTCAAAAAATTCTCTAGGATTCTCGTAGAAATACTTTGCGAGAATCTAAACAGATTCTCGCACTCGGGAACGAATTTCTAGGCCTGAAGTTACAGGCCCAACTGGCTTGTACAAAAGAATACCAATGTACATGGTGAAAGTGTGTTCTTTTGAGCAATGCAACCAATGCCAATTCATCCTATGAACTAAGTCCATTGGCTCGTTTTGACAAAGATAATTTGTTGCTTCCAACATGGCTGGCATATTAACAAAAATTCACAAATGAAGGTCTTTTTAGCTAATTGTAGTCTTGATTTGACAAAGAAATTTCTGTCAATTTTTTCAGCTTTTTAGTTTTTGTTGCTATACTGTATATAAGTGGTCATCTAAAAAAGACCATAGCCCATCAGTTATTTCACATCATCAGGCCAGATGTATTTCATCCAAGATTTTGGTTGCCACTGGTGCTACGACATTAGACCTTAGTTCTAGGGTAGCAAGAGGTTAACCATTGACATTGCTTGTAAATACACAGTGAAGAGCTGTGTTAGTGATAAGAAACTGGACAGTGGCTGATGAATGGCACAATGGGGTTTTTTTTCTCTGACAAGACCAGGTTCAAACTAGGCTTGAATAATGTAGGAATGCATCGTTGGCAGGAGAAATACCAAGCCTACAACCCCTGCAACCAGTCTCTAATGGCGACAAGTGATGCTGTATCCATTATTGTTAGGGCTGTTTTGGTGTGTACCAGAGCTTGTAATAGTGAGCGGAAACCTTGATATCAAAAATGAACATCCTGAATTAAAACCCTAGTATATCTGTTGAGAACATATTCAGACATTGTAATCATCAATTTATCTTCCAAGACAAGAGCACCACACTCCATCGCACACAGGCTATTAAGCTCAGATTCCTTTTATCTGTTTGCAGAGCATTTTGCACTGTAAGGCTACTGGTAGTGGTATTATTTAAAGCACACGATTGAATGGAGCTGAATGATATCAGGTTGAAGAGCTTTTAAATTTTACAACTACCAGTACCCTTACAGTGCAAAACGCACCGCAACTGCACCACAAACAGATAGACTCACCACCAGGTATAGGCCTACTCTGCATGCAGCGTCCCAAGAAGGAACATTCACACAGGGACCAACGGCTTTACGCGACTTCCAAACCACGAAGTAATTACAGTTAAGTTTCTTGCCCAAGGAAACAAGGATAAAAGGAATCTGACCTTTAGCAACTGTTTTCTAGCATGGAGTAAGCAACATGTATTGGCAAGCGCAGTCACTGGACACAAATCAGATAGAGAACTTATGCATTGACATTGAACAGACAAGAAGTGTCATACATTGGGTCTGGTCTGATGTCAGTGCTCAAGATTGTGAAATGAAACCTCACTTAGACAAATGGTTGCCATCATCAGTAGATAAAACGGATATGCTACTATGTACTTGTAAATCATAAGCAATCAAAACAATGATTGTATATACACGTAGATATCATTATTAGTTCCACTGATGTTTTTATAAAAATCTATAGTCAAATACCAATAGAAATTGACACCAAAATTGTAATTATGATGTTGCAATACTTATGGTGCGTTCAGAGTCAAGCGATTTCATCATTGCAACATCGCACAATGTCTACCAATACGCAGTCATCAAAAGTTATAGCGCAATATGCATAGAACAATGTAGCGCGTGTAAAGTCTGTGCAACGACAGACTTCCGTGATGATATCACTGTGAAATCGTTGGACTCTGAATGCACCACTAGTGTGTGTACTTTTCGACTACATTGCGGTAAAACATAAATAATATAGAGCAATGAATAACCTTTCCCTTGAGAGAGAGGTCTCTGAAACTCAGCACATTTATCCAAGTTAAAAGAATAGAATCTTGGACCTCCAAAAATTAAATGGAGACAGGAACTTCATGATATTAAGATACATGCCTCGGTTTAATTCCACTATTTCTCTTCACTTTCCATTATGCTGCAACACAATAAGATCAACCGTTCTGGGCAGTTGCCATTTTTCTGAACAGTGCACAAAAGCTAGAACGGGCGGTTCTGGGCGGTCAACTTCCGGTTGAGTTTTGAACTGCTCCCTAAGGGATTTTACGAATCACATGAACAAAATCCTAGACCACAAGAGCAAAAAATTTAAAAAGAAAGCCCATGATATACTAACAAGATACAGCCAGCACGTGGTTTGATTTTAGATGACACTTTGAAGACACTAACCAGGCACTAATAATTTAAATTCAGCTGGCTTTCAGAGTTTCTGTCGTGCGACCAGCATGATGTCAAAATTTCAGGTGCGCAAACCCAACCTTGTCACACCTTGAACATTTTGCGGCAAGCACAATAATGTAAGTGCTTGGTCGTCTGCCGTAGCTACAAGTTACAGTTGTGACACCATCTCTGAAACCATCTTTAGTCATCTCAATAAGCTTCCACTTTCATCTCGCTAGTATGCCATGGGCAGAAGACATTTTCTTTTTTCACTTACCTAAAAATAATAGAATCTAAGTCAAAGGGGTACTCAATTATGCCAGTTGTGGGTACTCGTACTCTCAGCACATCTTGTTCTGTCGGTACGTAGTTATTATTACAGATTCTATTTAAATCACTAAGGTAACTGAAAGAAAAACAAAAAAGATTGAAAGATATGAGTATCATTGTGAGTGTGTAAATACAAGGCGGCATGTTGACAGAGACGCTTCTTTCATGTTATCCAAACATCCGACTGTAGTGTATCAGCAGAGCAATAAGAATCACGCTTTTTCCCCCGACGTTAAAATTGTCAAAATTTCAGAATTTCTTTCCATTTTTTCTGCAAAATATAGTTAGAATTTATGTTTAAGGTTAGCAATTTAGGCTTAGAAATTTTGAGCGATAGCTTTTGGTTAAATTTTAGGGACGGGTTACCAAAGTTACAAGTCAATTAAAAGTTGTCGGGGAAAAAAGGTGGGATTCTTCATCTATCATCATCTGCATTTTGATGCACAATTCTGGAACTGTGTTATTACCAAGTTGGATGACATAGGAACCTTGTATTTTCAGGCGTGCCAGTGTGATATGATAGCACACCATCACACGCCTAAAATGAAGTTGAGGAGTGCGATTTTCAGCACACCTAAATCTGGTAAAATTATGCATGATAAGATACAAAATGCACACAGTCTACAGCACACCTGAATATCTTGAGAAGTGCTATTTGTAGCACACCAGGTATTTTCAAAATTCAAGGCCTGTTATTCCATAATATATACATGTAAAATATAAACAAACAAGATAAAAAATACAAACATACAATTATGGAGGAGTAGTCAAAAGGCTAGAAAATGCCAGAGCGGACTACCCCTTGTTTAAGAAGTGTTCAAGGAGTCACCATGTGGACTGGCCCATAGTCAAAAGTTAGACATGTTAGAAGACATGGGCCCGAAGATAGTAACTCCCGGAAAACTTACATCACATAATATATTACTACATGTAATTGCACAGAAAAAAGAAAAAACAATACAATACAAACAAAGCTCCAAAAGTTCAAATTTGTTCATAACTAGATAATAAGTATTTTTTGTACTGATTTCTAAAATGTCTTGACGAAAAAGAATTTTTGGTCTCATTATCAAGTGAATTCCAAATCAATGGTCCCCCGAGTTCTAACAGAGTGATCTGAAGAAGATCTAGTATGTCTTGTTTGTTGAAAATTTTCTTTGTTTCTTGTTTGGTAATTATGGATTTCAGATCTAGTGATGAAAAAGTGTTTGAAACCAGTTGGTAGTTGATTGTTAAGACTAAGAGTACTTGTACATAAAAAGCGTATCATATATATAAAAATATTATTACTCACAAATAAAAGTCCTGTATGGCTTCGATAATGACTTTTGGAAATAGTACGTACTGCCCATTTTTGTAACTTGAAATTTTTGCCTAAGTATGTTTTGCACGAACATCCCCAAACCAAAATACCGTAACTAATGTATGGAAGTACTAATGAGCTGTACAGTGTATATTATTCTTTTTGGAATAAAATGTTTTATCTTGTTCATAACGCCGAAGACATGAGAATCAATGCTTTTCTTGACTACCATGTTAATACTATTTGGGAATAATAGTATTAGAATTTGCAGCCATTTGTTTGACCATCTTATATCTATATCTAGTTAACAATCATAATTTGAAGTGTCATTTAGGATTTGTAAATAACTACATTAATACATCATAAGTGTAACAAGTTTCTAGGAAAATAAATCAAGTTGATAAAATAAATAAACTTCAAGCCCGGTACACATGGGAATCAAATTATAATCGGCATCCTTTAAGAGGACATTGTGATTTAATACCAGAATGTAACACAGACCCAAGTCCATGCTTCCCTACGGCAAACAAAATATTGCCTTACAATAATGAAAACAAGTGGCATTTAAAAATCAATATCGAACATGGATCATCAGTTACTTCCCTTTACCCGATTGGACAGCAGGGACTTGAGTCTGTGTTGCATTCTGATATTCAATTGTACGGTATTTGAAAATAACTGAACAACATGCATCAAAGCAACTGCTAATAATGGTTTAAGGGTCTTGTGTCACTTTGTGACACACGTGTGGCACATCCTAAAACCTGCAAAGTTGAGACTTAATGCTCTCTGTCTTTACATAACCCTCCAAATAAAAAATTGTTCACAAAATACAAATTACTTTGGCTATAAATACATTACATATTGATACGTAGCTTAAGATTTTAAATAAGTCTACATCCTATTTATTGTTGTTTCAAATAATTCTTGGACACAAAAATTTATAGCCCGGGACATTTTCCTTTTGAGGAAACACGTCCCAATGTAAATTACCCATCCTTTTGTGCAATGCACTACAAAACAATCTCTATTCTTACTCTACCATGGCCTTGGTGGCTGATTGAGCCAATTGTATAGAAGACAAAGCCAATCTCAGTTCAAATTGACCTTGATTATATTAAACAAATTACAAGGAAATATTATTCAACATTTATATTTAATTGATTTTTTTTTTCAATAATACACAGTAATGTATTGACATAAATCCATGTAAAAATGCATAAATTAGGCATTTGAATCAACTTCCTTATAGGCCTAAACTTTTCCAAACTAGAAACATCTTTTGTACACTGAATAGAAAAAATTAACAATAATATTGCAATTGGGAAAAAAATCAATAACTCTGCAATTACACCTTGGAATTTTTTCTGCTAAATGAGAGGCTGTGATTGGGCAAAATCATCTTCTTGATTAAACTCAAATAAAAATGACCAACCATGTTGCACTTAATTCAGATAAACACGTCGGTATGACACCGTTGAATGCTCGAGATGCCCGGTTGGTTATGGGACAATAACTGAAGATATCGTATACAAGCCGCAAGGTTTTAACTCAGAATTAAAATATTGCGGGATGCTTCCGGCGTCTCTACAGCTCAAACACACCGTCCGGACACTGGTCGGTGTCCATGACTTCTATCCGGTATGATTCCGGAAACACCTAACCTCGCTGAAGGTTAGGGTATCTGTCTGAATAGAACTTCTCAGGTAGATATTTCAACACATTGTAAGTAGCCTCACCAAGAATCGGGTATGGTCCTGGGAAATATAAGGGTTGCACACTGCTACACTATATTGTTTCAAAGTGCAGTGTCTTTTGCCCATTGTTGGGTCTACATAAAAAACCCATATAAATATATTTTGTACCCATGAAAAACATAACAATTGTTAATTGCTGTCAATTTTTGAGTTCATCATCCATCATACAATATCCCTGTTTGTTTCCTTCAAATTACAATAAGCACTTAAATGGTTTTAAAGGTAGGTATTCTGATCTGGTGATAAATTTAACATATGTGTACCGCCACGGCAAAAGGGTCCAGTTG
>JXSR01S012162.1:22436-32937 GCA_000969725.1 Ophiothrix spiculata | reverse complement strand
TTACTACTCTAGTGATGCACCAATCAGCTAAAAGTGAAATCATGCAATTATTTTGACAAGACACATTATTTACAGCCTGAAATTTTATCGAGAAAAGATTTTGTTGATAAATCAGCCTAATTTAAGGTGCAATTCGTGATTGTGATATGGTCAAAACCTCACCTCTTTCTGTCTAAATAAAAAGAGTACAATGTCACTGCTATACTTTGATCAACATTTATTTAGTCTGTGCTACAGACCATTTTACTATGAACATGCTAACACATCATCCAGTCACTAGAAACTTACAAGCACACACCAACATTTGCTCCCGCCTCGCAAATCCCTGGCCTCCGGCCTAGTCTCGCGCCGAAGTGCTCGATGTTAGCGACTCAGAAAATAACAAAAATTCAGTCTTTGACAAGGACTACATTTATTAGGCGGGCCTCTTCACATTGTGAATTGATACCAAAAAGTATGTGCGTGGCTGAACACACCATAACTGCAGCAGACACAGTGCGTATCGCAAGTGACTTGCGCATCGGTATCAATGGCGTGCACGTGGGTGGGATTAACTTTGCTCGCGGATGAAGAAGAGCCTAACAATTCCCACTTATTTAGTGACGATCAAAGTATAGTGCATCTTAAGGGGCCTGGCCCATCTAGATGGACTTTGTTAATGCATGAACACTTCAGTTAATTCTGATCATGTTTTCAAGTTATGATCTTTTTAGCCTTTTAAAAATCTCAAATGTAGGCTACTATTAGAAAACGGCACACTTAATTACAAAAATGCATGCACATTCGCAAGAACGGTTTGGGATTTGTAACATATACCAGCTAACAGAGTTTTGATAGAGGTGACCTTAACAGTTTATGAAATGTGGATCATGAATCGCCCCTTTAATCTTCTAACCTTTGAAAGTAGGAACCTCAATGCAATTTTGGTGCTTGAGATAGGAAACTTAAACTCTGGTTTTGTATACCAATTTGAATTTTAATAATCTTAAACATAATTTGCAAACAAACTAAAATTCAGGGATCATTATCTGTGCTAAAGAATTCAACCCCCTCAAAAAAAAAAAGTTTTCTTTAATAATACAAACCCTTCCTAATATTAAATGCTTTCATGTAGGACTACCTATGACAACATAATACCCAACTAAAAGTGGTTGGTAGCTTATCTAATCTATTTTGTTGTAGTTTGAACAATTATATTTACTTTTATTCTGCATATCACTATTATAACTGGCAATTTTTTTTCTATGTTTACAATGTCCTCATATAATTATAACATAGGAGAATCAAACACATTGTGAGGTAACTCTATAAAAGGCCAAATAAAAGAATTAGGTGTTTGACGTCCCCGCCCGCGCCATTTGTTGAAGATTTGCCAAATTGTATTACTTTTGCTCCATAATTTTGCTTCTGAAACTTGTGCTGAAAATAAATACTCCAGTGTTTGATGATCATTGATGAACATATTTCACATCCTTTTAC
Source organism: Ophiothrix spiculata (assembly GCA_000969725.1). Lineage (NCBI taxonomy): Eukaryota > Metazoa > Echinodermata > Ophiuroidea > Amphilepidida > Ophiotrichidae > Ophiothrix > Ophiothrix spiculata. The sequence continues at coordinate 31,458 of JXSR01S012162.1, read as the reverse complement.
ATACCAGGACTGAGTAAAAGTATTTTTGGAAATTAAACAAAAATTAGAAAGGCTTCTCCAATTTTGGAATGTGTAAACAAAGCTGTTGGGTGTATGAATTTTACACAAAAATAAATTATAAATTTAAGAAAAATAATATATAATAAGGACCTCCCTCACCAACTTGAAAAAAATCTGACGGGGAAACAAATTTATTTTACTTGGCCTTATACAGCAGTGGTATAGCAGTGAGATGGTATGCACATGAGCATGCACTACTTTTGATGTTGTTATCAATAAGGATGGATGGATGGATGGACTACCTTGAAAAGAGGGTGTGGTCATTTCACAAGCACACAATTTACAATCAAAAAGCTGCTACAATATCCAGTTAACATGACTACAAACTCATTTATGTATAAATATTGTAATAAATTGCTTCCATGTAAATTTGATAAAATATTCACTGCTAATGGTGAAAATCACAATTATAATACCAGATATGCATCTAACTTCCAATTTCCAAACTTGAATTTGGAAACAAATCAATTTGCTATCAAGGTGTAAAGACCTGGAATGATATTCCCAACTCATATTAAAAATGCCACTAGTCTCAGTTCTTTCAAATGTTCTTATAAAGATGAAACAATTAGGAAATTTGATTACAAGTTTCTTATTTTCATCATAACTATTTTATCCTGTCCTTTCTATCTACTTTATGGCCATCGCATTGTGGATTGAGAAGATGGTGTGTAATCTTATATTTGATTTTATATAAGTACGTGTATTTATTTCATTTAAGATATTTGGTGTCTGGGACTCGACAGGCTTAATGCTTATTTCAAAGTCATCCTTCACAATGTCATATTTTCATCAGTTAACAATAATTAATTTTGATATATTGTTACTGTAATTTTGCATATGTGGAAGAAATAAATTATTATGTTATATGTCCAGAAGGTGCGACATTGATCATTTTCAAGCAAGAATTGGCAAAGTTTTCAGGTGATTTGACAACATTTTTACAATTTTATCTACAGACAATTTATACTCAAGTGGTTAATGTTTGATTATATCAGTCAACTGCCAAATATTTTGAAAAATTTGATCAAAAACAACAGAAAAGTCAAAATCTAACCTGCAAAAATCTCAAAAGCCCCTTTAAAGTGGAGGAGATACTGCTCATGATCACTTAGGCTCAAACCGAATGTTAAATAAGTACTTTCTTTTGCTTCTGAAGAGTAAAAGAGAGATTCTGCTTGACCTGAGGTTAAAACGTCTGCGCATGTATTTTCAGATACTAAAGGTCAATCAAATAAAAGCAAAAATTCATATTACAATTCAAAAATCTTTTTGGATACTAGAATATCACGGATTTCATAATTATTTTTTTTGGTCACATTTATTTAGGGATGCAAGTAACTGATGCTTAAATTTCCTGAAATGTCTAAATATTTCCTGGAAATTAATAGTTTTCCTTTTAATACAGAACAAAATCTCCTGAAACCAGACATTTTCAACAGACTTTCCTGAATTCAGAAAATGTCATGAAAACCTGCATCCTTGTGTATTGTATCATTCAGTAACTATTACCTGAAATCCATACCCTTGTTCAAAAATGGTAATTTAATTGAAACCTTTTGTCAAACTGGGTGTGTCTGGGGCTTTTTTTTTTTCTTTTAAACCAACCAAGAAAAATAAAATCAAGTGTGAAGTTGATAAAGGACATTTCAGTGTAGTATATGTGGAACTGGTGCAATTGAAAGAAAGGAATACTATTCAAGGGTTTGTTCATAGTATGCAACTCTGCAACTGCAGTGCAGTGTATTGATTATCTCACTGCACACTTAACTGTACGAAACTGCAGAGCGGCGTCACAATAAAGTTTAATACCACCGTATGGATAAGAAATTAAACATATACGTAACAGACAAACATTGACTATAATTTTGGGTACATGCACATGGGTATGATTCGAAAAATAGGGACTAGTTTACTTCCCTGTATGGTCATATTGGTTTATGTGCATTAATTGGCCGCTTATTGCATACTTCAAGATTTATAGAGTATAATCATTCTTTTCTTAAAGACCTAAGTCAGAAAAAACATCCTGTCGTTATGCAACCAGGCACTGAACTACCAATACCTGGAACCTACAACAATATAACATGACTTACTTCATTGCTAGGGTCATTATAAGGGATTCTAAGTGTTTCCATGGCCCGTATCATGGAATTGATAGCCATAAAAATATTTTGGTACACCAATTTGGTGAAGGTTTTTCGGTCTTCTTCTGTGTAGCCCGCTCCGTGAATAATCCTCATCTGTTTGATAAATGTGCTCTTGCCACTTTCTCCCGTCCCTGTTGTACATGAGAACAAAGAGAGGAACAGTTGATGAATAAAGAGGAAACAAAATATGCATTTTCAACAAATTTTACATCACTTATTTAATTGTAAACTTCAACAAAAATTACCAAGATACCGTATCCACTCGTCCAATTCAACTATTTTCCGACTGACAAACCCTTTAAATTTTTAAATACTCGAACTTTCAATAGTTTGAGAGATCATCGTACTTTATGATGAAGCATTATAAAAGTATTTTGACATCATTTTTGGCACACTGATATGATTTAACCCATTGTTACAGTGACATACATTCAGAAAATCCATAGTTGAATTGGACGAGTGAATAGGGTATTACATTCTAATAGTCAACTGAACAAGTGGCTATACGCACCATAGACATTCTAAACTTTATTTGGAGTGCCTATGGTGGCGTACAGTATGAACACCCTATTATTGTGACCTTTGACCTTAGATCATTGTACATTTACAATTTTACACAAAATAAAATACCGATGCCACGAATCATTGTAGTAGGCAGTCTTTCCAGGCATGGTTCTGAAATGAGAAAAGATCAAGAATTATGTAAAGTGAAATTATTATATTTTCAACATGACAAAACAATTGTCTAATAAATAACTTATCTAAATTAATAATTATATTTCAAACAATTAATCCTGCAGACGATCAAGAATTATGAAAAGTGAAATCATTATTTTCAACATGAGAAAACAATTGTCTAATAAATAACTTATCTAAATTAATAATTATACTTGAAACAATTAATCCTGCAGACGAGTCCCGGGATTTCGAGTCTTGCTAGTCTGCTTTGTGTCCCGGGTACCAAATTCCCCTACTCAATACTCCAAAAACAGGGCCTGTTAAGTACTCATAATGACAGTAGAAATAAGTTTAAATGAAATACAATTGATTTACAAGAAATAAACAAGATTTAAAAATCAAAATTTTGAAACGCAAAATGCAGAAAGCAGTCGTCAATTTAAAGAATTCAAACTCAAAATGATGTTGAAATATATTACATTAGGCCTGTTCAAATTGTGAGTTTACGAATGCTTAACAAATAAGTTTCTCAAGTTTTGTAAAATTGTTTTTTATAAATCATAATTCCTTTTCATTGCGTCCACTAACCCATGTAAGCCAATTGTGTGGTCTATCCGTAATGTACAAAACATTTAAGACAGGGAACTTAAGATTTTGTAAACCAATTAATTACCAACGATCACAAATTGTAGTGCTTAACTGTGAATTCATTTTTTGTAATCTTTTTAAGGTTTAAAATAGAAATTGGATTTGTTTACAAGAGAAAATTTTCACCTAAATATTATTTAATGGCTCATTACTTTAGAACAAAGAATAATTCCAGCCCGTTAACGATTTGTAAAATCATTGAAAATATCAGGTGCATAAAGATTATAATGTATACATATAAATTTCAGCATTCATCAGTTGCTGGTTGATTAAGCGATAGTAACAAAAAGTCGATATTGAATGAAATAAGGTATCCTATACCAAATAAGTAGATACTAAAAGATTACAATGGATTACCTAAACTGAATGATCACTAGTTTCATCAAGGGATGCATCTTTTAAGCCTATTGTTACAATTTATTAAAATACTGGCCACTATTGTTTGCATGGCAATCACATCATGACTGCACTTCGCCGGCAAATGGGACTAAGGGAGTAGTCAGCATCAGATTACAACTAAAACATAAACTATGCTGACTTTTTCTTTGTTTCAGATTGACACATTCATAAACTCACAATTTGAACAGGCCTACTGCTTTCCCTTTAACCAAAATTTGCAACAAGAATTGAGCTAAAACCATTCACATCGAACATGTGTTTTCATGTTTGATAAATGATTCATGAATTCTCAGTCCGCATTTATCTTATGTACAAAACATGAATTAGCTTATCAGTACTAAAAATGATTTTCAAGGTCAAAACAAACTGGGAATGACAGTGGTAATTAGACGTAGAGGATTAATTAAGTGAGCTAATTGAATTGGTACATATAATGTGAATCATATATGAGTATCATTTATGCGAGTTAAATCAGTGTATAGGACAAGTATATCAAAATCTCTTGAATAGGTTTGAAAATTGACAATTGATCTGTTTTAACTTAAGTATCAAGCATACTAAGCTTCATAATGGACCGTTTACAACCTAATAAAACCATGCAAAAAAGCTTAAGCTTTCAGATTAGGAATTGATAAACAGCACAACCCATAAAAATGCATCATATCGGATGACCAATATCCATCGTGAGAAACTCTTAACCATTCATAACATTGGGAAAGGTTTACATCTTTGTATGTAAAATTCAAAAATGAATGTTGTGCCATACACTTACTACTTATTGCCTTAGAGAAATTCAATTTTAGTTACATGAAAAAACCTTGGATTTTAGCTACGATGCATCGTAAGAAAAGCGGCCCCTTGTGTGGTAGAGCATGTACATTGAAAATACTTCTACTGTAAAGCATGAAAATCTCACTAGCAATTTTAATTAATCTTAATTCCCTAAATTCATATTTATATAATGAATCTCAACATAGCTTTATGAAATAAGAATGTATAAACTAGGTTTTGAAAATTCAGTAAATTTTAATGCCATGAAATAAAAGTGCTTTACAGTATACATGTCATAATTCAATCAATATATAAGCATTACAATTATGATATGAAAATCTGCCAATTTTCTTACAACATTATGATATAAACAGTTGAACAATAAACCAATAATTTCTAAGCATGGACTTTGGAAGTAATTTTAAGCTCAACTTCTTTTAAACTATTTATACAAACCTATTGTATTCTTTTAAACTATTTTCATCTCTCTTTCGATTCATCAGGCTCTAGAAGCAATCAATACATAACTCGTTTATGTACAACTCGGCAATCACACAACTCAAAAACCCAGCTGTGTTATTTCTCCCCAATTTCACCAATCATATACAAATACTTGCATACGAACTAGCAGTCAGAGATGAACATGTGATATCCTCATTTTATTGTTGTTCCGTTACCATGGTAACAATTGTGATAATAAGCAGTATCTGCAGCCAAACCCTTTGTGAAAGAGAAAAATTAATGTTGGTTAAATATATAAATACTCTCGAGTTACATACAAACAAAATAATACAACCATAAATTTAGAGAGAAGATACGTGACTGTCATGGAGCAATATTTGGGGTATTCGGGTACACTGGGCTCAACATTGGGTACAGAGATTCCGTTGTGCACAAAGACAAACCACACAAATAATGCAAATGATACACAAAACTGTATGCAAAGTGTATGTGCGTGTTTTCAAGATGCAATGCATCATTAGCAAAACCTGAATACCCCAATTGATCCCATGTCGGAATAAAAATGGCGCAAAGTCTGCTAACTTCCCTCTATAGGTGGTTTCAGACTAGCTGTCGTTGCGGCACCCGACGTTGCGGCATGTATACGACCAAACATCTGCAATTTAAAGTTGTCATACTGTAACGCGACACATTTGCATATTGCCGCAATGGTCTGTTGCAAGAAAAGTTGAATTTCTTCCAACTCAAAATATTGTGCCGTTGCGACCATCACGACAGGGTAATCGATATATCAGCTTGACGTACGACAAGAAGATGCGACAAGATCGTGTATGCGCACTTTAAATTTTTTGACGTCACGCTGGTCGTACGACCATATACGACAGGCAAGTCTGAAACCAGCTTAAGTCTATGAATATAACACAGATCCTCTTGCTTCTAAACATCATCTAACATGACTCTCCAAATCACAAAGTTTCAAAATTTCATTGGCTTTCATTATTTCCCAAAATACCCTTGTTATTTCTCCACCCTTTCAACACTAACCCAACAACTTAAAACACACCAACTCCTACACACACGTGCTAGCCGTGAAACGAGGACGTTGCAGTTTTGTGCGCACAACCAATGACGTAGCATAAAATAATACACTATTTAATCGTGAACAAAACATGCTAAATTACTGGTGACTGAGAAACCTTTTTAGAACATGCTGTTGGGGAACTATAGCTCATTGATAGGTCTGGGACTTCCCGGGTAATTTAGTACTCAGGTACCCTACTTAATTTTGGGGCTGTTACCCCGGTACCTCAACATTTAGATTAATGGTTTGATTGGAATATGTAAACGAAACACTGGTCAGTGGTGTAAGTAACAAGTACGTAATTATCATCATGAAATATATGTCATCTTCTGATAACATCAAAACTTTTGAAATTTTACTTCTATGTGCAACTGATTTATTTGTTAAGCAATTCCAGAACATTTTTATTCAGCTAATCACTGCATTGTGGATTTGTATACTCCCATTCAGGTAATCGGTTATGAAAGTTTGTACCCCGGTAAGCTAATTGGCTCGGGCGGATATCCGGATACATGGGTTTTAATCCCAGACCTAATAGCTCATGTTTTATAATGCAGTTTCTCATCTTTTGCACCTACCAGGAAACCACGGTCGGTCCAAGGTTTACTGATCGTCCTGGGTCAAAATGCGTTTTTTCGAGTTGTGTAACTTTGGTTGGATACAAACACAAATTCACCAAACACCATTTTGTTAAATTCATCCAAGATTTTAAATTCTCTAGGTATAGCCAGATTAGGCCAAAAAAGAAACTAAGTCTGTTTCAAGTAGATCTAAAAATTGCATTGCAGAATGCGGTTTTTCATTTTTGTTTTACAATTCTTGAAAAATCAATGCGCACTGTGTTTATGCCAGCTGATTGCTAAATGTGTCACTTTTCCCCTAATTCATACGTTGAATATTGGCAAAATTTTAGTCTAGTTCAGAAGGCAATAGGAATCTGAATTGAAGCTTGTTTGTTTTCATGTAGTAGTCCAACCAGTAAGTTTTTTGGAGGGAATATTTCTTTCCCAACTATTGGGTTTGACAATTTTTGTAGATATTTCTACATGTATTTTTTAATACAAAAATAAGGAAAAAAATCTTTGTGCGATTTAAGAACGTTAAAAAGGAATGCACGCTGGTCACGGGAAACAGACTTTTTTCTTGTTTGGCCTTATTTACCACTAGTATTAAGTTGTCATTCAATCAACATTCAAAATGCCAAGCACAATGTCATGGTAAAGTATTATTGTTGTTGTCAATGTTAACTATCATATCCATTGATTCCTCTTTACATGGAGGATATTATACAAAAATCATCATTGATTGGTTTACAAACTTCACACTAAAACACACCTAATCAAATGTAATATTCCACGAAAATTCAAACACTGGGTAGTAAAATCCTCAATTTCATTCTCTTGAGTAATTTTTCTATGCAAAATGTCATACAGAGTCAGTCAGTCAGTCATCCAGGTAACATTCCATGAACGGAGAGAAAAAAACCCAAATCTTGATGTGAGGAGACTTTTAATCATGCCATGTACAGAAGTTTGCATGCATGCAAGGGGAATCCCCGATTACCAGGCACCGCCATTGTGTTTCGTAGAACTTGGTTCCTCGTTATATGGGGGCATCTTAGGGAGGGGGCTGAAAAGGTCTACTTCAAAGGTTGCCTGATTACTGCAACAAAACTGATTACAATCATCTTCCCAGGGAGTCTGCGTGGCCCAATTTATGAGAAAATCAAGACTTTGGGTGATTAAAAGAAACTGTATGATTTCTTTGAAGAATTGATTTCTATTGAGAACAGTCCAATTACATGGAGACATTTGGTGTATTTTGGGTTAATTTGCTTGTGCATGTTTTGTCAAACTGATTCATTTACAGAAAATGCTTGCAATGCTATGATTCTAATTGTTTGACGGATATGACTTGGCTTCTAGAAGCTTGAAACCTACCAAATAAAATTTACAAAGGTATGTTACATTTTCAGCATATCTGATAACAGAGTGATCATCATTTGGCAAATCCAAAAAAGTACTATTATGACTGTAAAATTCAGAACAATAAATGCTGAAGCATTGGCATTTCAAATAACCCATTTTGCGGTAAAGACATTTGATGCCCATAATACGATGTCAGTTCAGAATATTGAAATTTGCTTCAATCAATAACAGCACTAAATCATAATGTTGATTTTTAAAATTTTAGGTTAAAAGCTAATCATGCATGAAAACATTTTGAATTTTTAAGAAATATATGTACAAATGCCAATGTGGCATTTTGTGATGCCATATCTTGAATGCTGACCTCATTCAAAAAAGTTGAATTTTAACTAAAGTTTAAAAAATAGGCTTTTTTATTTAAAGGAGCTTGGTCCGATTTTTTAAATTTTAGTTTCAATGTCATATGAAATATGACCACAAACAGGATCCAAGTTTCAAATTTCAGCTGAATCAGTCAAACTGTTCTGATTTTATGGGCAATTTTGTATTTGAGAGCCCCCTATACGCTACTGTGTAAAATTAATTATGGTTACCATAATTAGACACATTTTCATATATATCTCCAAAATGGATCATAATTTAGCCGTAAAATTTCATATGGGTTATGAGAAAAATCAGAGCAAGAATTTGGTGCCAAAATCTCAAAAAGTGTGAAAAAATGTTGACGCAATAGGACCTGTTACTTTAATGTAAAATATTATAGATTGTTAAGACATTTTGAAATTTTTTTCAAAAACAAACAGATTTTTAATTTTCAATTTGAGAGTGCCGTCATATGTATTTCC
>JXSR01S012159.1:12922-32515 GCA_000969725.1 Ophiothrix spiculata | reverse complement strand
AGTTTTTCGGTTGACCCAGCGTGCCATTACGGAACGCCAAATCCTAACCCTAGGTCCGATTTTCACAAAAATGGTCTTAAAAGAAGCGCAAGGCTTTAAGGAAAAAAGTCAAGAAGTTTCAGCGCGAAAAAATAACAACCGGCGGAGGTATAAAAAAATTTCCATGTTGTATTTGTATACTACCTAACACCTTCAATGATGACCATGTATATATTGATTAAATTGTGGCTATTTGTGTACATTGAGGTTCTTGCATACTGCCAGCAGGTGTTGATTATAGAGGCATATTGCATTTTGATTTGACAGGTGTACATGCAATCACTTCCGCAGTTATATCTTATGTGTGGATGTCATTATTGCACTCATTATAAAATATTTATCACAACACACACAACACTGAGTTGGACACCTTCAGTTTCAATTTTAGAGGGCATTGAGTGTCTATTTCGCATATCCTTTGTATTTTCTGAGTTTTAAGGTTTCTTTCATAAAATGAAAATCTTTATGACTGTCTCTTCCTCTACAAGTGTTAAAACTATACCATTGTCAACATATTCTAATCGAAATGACAAAGAAGTTATTCACTTTCTCGTGAAAAGTGGCGGAATGTCTGTTAATCTATGATAGATCATGTTGAATGATTTTGGTACAGTTTAAAGTAAATTTCAAGCACCTCTGCTTTTCATGTGTCCACAATCAGTTTCAAGGCACATTTGTGTTAATTATCACCATATTCCTGATTCAATGCAACGTTCAAAATCCTTGACAAGTGTAATCAGACAAGCTTTCAAGTTCAAATTAGATTTATTCAAATTCTAAATTTTCTGTTGCTGTTGTTATTACTGTCGTTGTTTTGGTAGCTGTTGTTTTGTAGTTTAACTTTCCTGAAAAGGTGTTTATCCATAAATGAAATGAGTTTTTTTTTTTTTCATTTAGAGTTGGACTACTACTGTGATGACATGGTCATTTCAGATCGATAATAGTTGCAAATATGAGTTACTGTGGTAAATCGCATTGGAATGGGTCAAAATTGAGTTGTCTTTCAAAATTCTAATTTTCTCAGGAATGGCTAGACGGATTTTGTTCAAAATTGCACTGATGATGGACTAAGATATACCAATTATTAATATGAAAAAAGTTTTAATTTTTATCCATTGGTTTCTAAGATAAAACAAAAACAAAAGTGATGCATTTTTATTTGGACACCCTGTATTGGTGTCAGTAAATCTTCATTTACTGGATTTGTCAACTAGAAAACTATTATTCAATGAGTCTCTGTTAGGTGGCATTGATGTTTGGAATTTATAGCCCATTAGGAACATGTTGAATCTAGCCATATTAACACGATTTTCATCTTGGCCGTATAGCTTGCAGATAAAATCCTCTGAAGTGTTGAGTGTTGGTGTCACAAAAACAGGATATTTATCGCATTTGATCATCTGCTTGTGTACACGCCTTCTGCCGGGAGCTGATTCTCTATATCTCCTGCGATGGTTTTTTATCGTTCGGTATGCTTCGTCGTTCACCAGGTGCTTGCCACAAGACTAGTAATGGCTCCATATGCCTTTTCACAACTTCATGCGATTGGAGCTGATTCTCGATATCTTCTGCGATGGTCTTCACCTGATGTCTTGTAGATTACGAATCACTTGTCGCTTTTCTTCAAGAAGGAGCTGATTCTCTGTATCTTCTGCGATGGTCTTCACCATTTGGTATGCTTTGTCATTCACCAGGTGCTTTCCACAAGCCACAAGACTGCTAAATATACATGCAACGCTGTGTTAAAAGCAACACGAGTTCCTTTTCATCCCCCGAGCTTAGTTCCATTTCTACATCTCCTGAGCCATGTTCTCAAACAAGTTCATCCCGACACCGGCATCACAGACACAAGACTGCGAGATATACATGCATTGCAGTGTTAAAAGCAACATGTGTCGCAGCTTCATGTGATGGCAGCTGATTCCCAAGCGACCAATGATATGTCAGTTGTGCGCTCCTAGTCACCTCTGCCTGTAAAGAACAATTTGCCATGTGTCTTGTTTGAATGACAGTAATGGCATCAGAGTCAGAAATTATGACATTGTTTTCTACCTCTGATCCTTTAGATGCCGCATATGCACTATGAAAGCAGATTCCACATGTAGATTTCATACCTGTGGTTTCACCCAATCTGTTAGCAGCCATCTTTAAATGATTTGACATGGTCCACTTTTAGCCACTAAAGCGTCTTAGTTTGACAGTGATTGATGATACATTCAACAACTCATCGTATCTTCTTATACGGGAGCGCTCCGTTGTTGATTCGTGATGATTCCACAGTTGATATTCAAATAAGGGCGTCACACACGGCACAGCGTACAAGGAGGTGCTTCAGATTCTGCCAAATATTTTTATGAAGATGAGTATTTGTTAAATTGAAAACATTTAGTATTTGATTCATACGTTTTTAGGAAATTTTTCGTTGTTGAAAGGTATTCAAACACGCTACAGAGTTGTTCATCGGCAATCAACAACTCTGCATCCGATGCATCGGCGTATTTTTATCACGCTCGGGTGGCTAAAGCCACCCTCGCGCGATAAAAATACGCAGACGCGTGGATGCATCGTTGTTGATTGGCGATGAACAACTCTGTAGCGTGTTTGAATACCTAATTTGCCTGTATTGTTTTGATTTCAGTGAGGATATTTTAGTGTTCCTGACTGGTCAAGAGGAGATTGAAGCCATGGTGAGGTCCGTCAAGGACGTTGCCAGGGACTGTCCCGCAGGAACTCCACAGTTAATCGTCACACCATTATATGCAGCGTTATCACACAATATACAACTGAAAGTCTTCCAAAATACACCACCGGTAAGCTATAGTGCTTTTCAATCACTGTTGATGTTTTTAGGTGCTGCCCTGTAGGACCCCATCAATTATTGCCAAACCTTTATTTGCAGAGCTTTCACACAATATACAGTTGAAAATTTTCTATATTCTACCAATTAAAACTGTGCGCTGTTGAATTAGAGAATAAAAGATAAGATTTATTGTTTTGCCTGTCATCTATCGTCTCATAATGGATGGGTGTACATTATTTTTTCGTAATGGGCATCCCCTGCGGGGGCACCCATTACTCAAAATAATGTACACCCATCCATTATGAGACGATGGATTACAGGCAAAACAATAAATCGCCATCTTTTTTTTTTCTCATTCTTAGTCACAAATTTGAGTCATTTATAAACCAAAAACGATGAAAATTATTGCCAAAACTTTAAACATTATCATTGGAAAAACGTACACCCCTATTCAAACATGAAATATTCCAAACCCAGTAAAGCTGTTTGCGCCGGAGGTGTGCGTATACCTGCATCGCGCCGTGATTTTGAACGCCCGGCTCCACTGCGTTTCACGCTGAACGCACTGTCATCTGTTGTCTCATAATGGATGGCCAAAATTCCTTATTAGGAAGTAAAATCGCACTCAGTGACTAAGAATTGCATACTATTATATGCACCATCACACAGTATGCAACTAAAAGTCTTATATTTAACGGTAATTATTGCTTACTGTTAATTTTTCAAGAACATCACTTAATGCCTCACAGGAACTCGAGCATTTTATTGCAACACCATTATATGCAGCATTTTATACAATGTACAAGTGAAATATTCCATAAGTACTATCACTAACTTATAATAAGTTTATAAAAACAGTTTGTTACCCCATTGCGTATTTTCCTCGAGGGACATACTCCAAGGATGACCATTCACACAGATATCTCCTGCATGCAGGTCCCAAAAAATGTCACACCAGCCCCATCACACCCTCTGATAATGTGTTGATGCAGCGTTTCCCTGGAGGTGTTCTATCTTTTTTACCATGCTTGGGATGCCAAAGGAGCTCTTCATTTGCTTCTTTCTGAAACAGTGCACAGCACTAAATTATTAACCAATATACAACTGAAAGTCTTCCAAAAACACTGTAAAACTTACAGGTTAAACACCACTAAATAGCTACTGAGAAGCAAGGCATCCAAAGAACCTACTCTAAAAAGCTTGAAATTGGGCTAAGATGTGTAATAAAATATGAAGATTTCATATTGCATTGTTAATTGAAGTATCTTAATTGTTTCATTTTTTGACATTTTAATTGAGAAGCAGTCAAATATTACTCTGCGAAAGTGATTCGCTATAAAACGCCCCCAAAACAGAATTTTCGGAAATTATACAGGAGAAAACGAGGGCAGTATATGGTCTCTTTACCTTCCACACAGAGTTTCGAGATAATTTTCCAGGTAACATGGTGATGAAAATCACACTAATTGAAGAATACATGTCATACTTTAACCCTACAATGCCTGTTTGTTCATCTAAGATTTCTAAATATGAGAAAAACACGTTCAAAAATGTCCCTTTTACCATATTAAAGTATAGCAAAGGCATTTCCTAGTGTAGAACCTATAGTCCCTTCTCTTCTGATCAGGGTTAATTTATGTCTGCAGTCCTTTTGGGTATCAGCCTGGCAATCAGCATTTATATTTGACAGCAGTGCTTTTATCTCACTCCTGATTTGATTTCATACACGTATACAGCAAAGTGACATTTTGTCAACAAGTCTTGATTTTATTTTTTAATAATCCAGGGGAAAAGGAAAGTGATTTTGTCTACCAACATTGCAGAAACTTCTGTCACGATACCGGGTATTAAACATGTCATTGACACAGGCAGAGTCAAGGCAAAGTAAGTATTGTGGAAGAGATTCCATCAAGTTGAATATCTGCAAACATGAAAGGGAATCTTGAACCTACCCTCTTCCTCAAGGATTGTCAGGCATTTGATGTCAACTCAACATCAAATCTTGGACAAGCAAAATGAGAGCATGATGAATCTTTGATGTATTTTAGTTTGACCAAACTGAATCTGCACCCTAATCTCCACCTAGTGAAATGCCTGTGGTGAATCCTAATTATATTATCAGAGAGGAGGATCTTGACCTAAACTTTTCTTGAAGAAGTGAATCTCCATCTTATTTTTTTGACATAATGTAAATGATAGGTGAATCTTTATGTTGGATGTTCAAAACCAAAGGTGAATACAAGTGTAGACTTGAGGATTGATAGGTTCAAAACTCCATTTGATACTCGCATTATGGGTCGCTTCAAAACCCGACCAGCATTTAACACCTGGACCCGGCAGTTCAGAAAATGGTTGCTTTTGTGCATTCAAAATTTGCTCCTGTATGTAATTGGTCAACATCAACCATCAATTCTTACCCACCTATTGCATTCAACACTTCATAGCATTTATATAAGACTTTTATTCATCGTTAAGATTGGTAGCATCTGTAAATAAACCAATTAAATTGCAGGAAATCCTAATCTACCAGCAGTAACAATTATAGTTCCATTTATTTATACCTACAGGAGCTACAAAGTGGGCAGTGGGCTGGACATGTTAAAAGTGCAATGGATATCACAGTCACAGGCATGGCAGAGAACTGGCAGGGCAGGGAGAGAAAGCAGGTATGGTATCGTGGAAGGCCACAGTTTGATAGGCCAAACTTATTTCTAAGGCTCTGGTTGCTTAACAAAGAATATGGGCGGGTTTGATGCTGCTGACTCCTGACTTGTCAATACAGTGGCATACACTGGTACAGACCTTTTCCTGAAAACACCAATAATATTCCTCATACTTCCTTATGCCTCATACCAACTGCTAAATATTCCTTATGTTGGATTAGCTTTCTGCCAGTAAATTAACTGTCTAGAACAGATATATTGGTGTTCATTACAGCTGCTTACATGTCCTAGTTTTTCCTTAAGAGGGATTTACATAGACCTTCAAACAGATTACTGATAATAATAAATAAATTAGTATAAAGAGAACAATAATTGATCCATAGAACTTAAAATAACACATGCTATTTGCACATTAATAAAAGGAGTGATCATCCTCAAAACAAATAGGCTGTGTACTTTTCATCAATGGTGGCTGCATTTTGACAAAAGGTAAATATTTGGTTTTCTCAAATAATAGACAATTGACTGTTGATCTGATGGTAACTGAAATTAACTTCATTTTATTTTTTAGAATTTGAATTTATAGGATATTCATTTTTAATGTGAAATTGTTTAAGCTCAATAGAAAATAAAAAAATATGTGTATCCATTAACATACAATAATAGGCCTATGGGCCTATTATTATTTCATATCATGAAACTCATCACTGTTAAATTTTCAAAGCGGGCTTTAACCCTAAATTGTGAAAATTTAGAGTCATCAAAAATGTTTATTCTGATAAATGTTGGCCTATTTTTATTGAATTTTTTCCAGTACAATCAAAAAGAAATAGGCCTTAATGATTGTGTGTTGTTATGTTGGACATGGAAACTGAAACTAAGCTGAAGGCTCTAGACAGATTGGTTCATTCCCCCTCCAGTGTATAATGGTTTTTTTTTTAACCAGGCCCGTAGCCAGTATTTTTTTCGAAGGTGCGGGATTTTCAAAAGGTGGACCTTTTAAGGTAAAGTTTTCTTTTTTGTTGACCCTAAACTAATTTCAGTGGTTTTGAAAAAGTGAAAAAAAAAGGGTTTTAGAAGATTTAACTTATTTTGTAGTATTTTACCAAAAAATGTGCACTGATTTTATGGTTTGCAGGTCTTGTTTGTGGACTGTTTTGGACTTTTTGGTGGCCCTCTTTTGCTACATTACAAGTCATTTTTTTTTGGGGGGGGGTGCGACACCCCCACCTGCATACAGGCCTGATTGTAGCTGTGAATTCTATGATTTCTTGTTAGGCTAAGTTTTAAAAAAGGTGTTTTACGCTCCTACCCGCCGCAATCTCTCAAGATTAATTGTTGTTTCATCTTGGTTCCATAATTTCACTTCAGAACAGTTCCCATAGTCTGTATTTTAAACTGAAAAAAGTAAAATATTAAACTACAGACCAATACAAATTCTGTGTGACATGCATGCATGTTCAAGTATTAAAATTGTTTACATTTTGAAGAGTTAGGAATATATATAGGCCTAAATAGTATCAGATAGTAATCAAACCTACAATATAACCAAGTATTCTAATACATCAACTTTGTTTATGAAAAGGACAGTGACCTGAAAAATAGTTCAAAACACCCAGGACAGCATCCTTGAAATACCAAAGACTTTACTTGTGTAACTGAATGGAACTAATAAGATTCTTAGGTGTAGATAATTGCCTTCATTCATAAAACCATAATCCTCCAATCATGACTTGTGAGGAAAGCCAGACAAAACAAGTTAAATGCTTTTAAAAACATATTCCTTATAAGTCCTTACATCATGACTTAAGCTGGTTAATATCATGATATCTGTAATACAATTAAGCGATAAGCCATGATCAGGAAATTCAAGCAACTGCTAGGATACATAATGAAATGTAAGGAAGAAAAGTGGTGTTTTAAGGAAAATGCTTGTACTAGTGCTAAATAGATATTTAATCATCAACTACTGTCGACGGTCTACAGCCTTAAATTGAAGTTTATAATTATTCTACAACATTGTGTAAGATGTTGAATGTTTTATCTCTTTAAATTGGACCACGTGTTCTGAAGGCCTGTCAAAATTTTAGGTTTAGGATTTTTTGGTTAGTTTAAAAATCAGGTTCAAGTTATGGTTGCAATTGAAATGAGGAATAGGATTATTTCTATGGCTAGTTTTAATGTTTGTGAAGTCATTCTGGTTATGAGGATTTCAATGTACAATTTCCTGTTTAAAAGCCCCATCAATATTTTGCATTTGATAAGCTTCAAGTAGCTGGATGGCAGTTTAAATGGATTGTTATATTTTTGGTAACCCTATTTGAGGAAAACAAGGTCAAAACATTTCTCTAAATTATACTTCTTCGTGCACATCCTATATCAGTCTTAATTTGGTCTGAGAAATTTTAACTATTTTCTGCTATTTCTCTCCATTAAGTTTCATTTTGTGCCTTGTTTCAATTTTTGTTTTTTCTTTATCCACAGTGGTACATGTTGGAGATTATACACAGAAACAGAATTCAGCAAACTTCCTGTCAACACCATACCAGAAATACAAAGGTAACATTTCTACACAATACAATCAATAATCGAAATGGATAACAGAAAAGATCTTTGGCTTGATTTTCTAAATCTTACATTGCATGTCTTTCAATTGTCCTAAGAATCAATCAATCAATCAATCAATGATACACAGTACTTGCATGACATGCATACCCCATTAAGGAGTCTATTATACAACTTCTGAACCACATGGCAAGTAGAGTAAAGTTTCTTGCCCAAGGAAACAAGGAGACGAAAACGGCCTGGCCCGGGGCTCGAACCCGCAACCTCTGTAATACGAGACCCGTGCTCCAACTGCTCGGCCATGCTCCCCTTTTATGTTGAATTTGCTAGAGTCGTACACGCTTGCATGGAAATAATCGTCCATAAATGTTTGGAATGATTTCAAGTGTTGATATTTATGTGATTATATGAATTCTCAGACACAATTTTAGCGAGATTTGTCCCAAATAATTTGGACCTGATTCATATTTCTTGTTGTTGTTCAGGAGTAACCTGTCCAGTGTTGTGCTGCAACTGATGGCTTTGGGTATCAGAGATGTGGTGCATTTTGACTTCATGGATCCACCCTCAAAGGAGGTAAGATATGGTCTACAGAAATCCCATTTGTGATATCAAACTACTTTTATTGTGGCATATATTCTTATTTCTATGTTGCTTTCATACTTATTGTCGCTATGCAGCTTTGTAGCTTCGTCTGTCGTCTGCTTTGTTTCACACTTTTGTAGCTTTGCAGGTTTGTCCCTTTGCAGCTTTGCCGTTTCTTATCGCTTTGAAAGTTGAATTCATTTCAACTCAAAAAATCTTTTTGTGCGACAACATTTTGCCAATATAATTATCTCTGCAACATGTAGCTTTGCCGCTGCGACAACCAGGAAGCAGCAAGTGTTTAGAAAAAACAAACGCCATACAGCGACAAAGCTACAAAACTACACAACTACACAAGTACGAAAGCGGCATTAGGTTCAAAAACTGCATGGTTTGACGCTGGCTGTTGTGGTTACCTCAATATCACAATAATTTATGAATATTTCAAGTATGGAATCTCAATTTAACTTATTTGCTACAAGCACGAAAAGCTGAATTTTGATAACAGCTCATTTTGCAAAAAGTGTGAACAAGTCACTTTCCAACTGTTGATTTTGACGTTACATTTTGTTGGCAAATCACATGATACTTTGCATACATTTTGTGACAGCTCATCACAGCATCATTATTTATGGTGATTCTGAATCAGCTAAAATAATTTTTGTATCAACCCCTTTCTTTGATATATTGTTCAAAAATGTGTCCTCCAACTTGATTGTAAGAAAAATTTAAAGAATCAGAGCGGAAACATAAAATATTTTGGAAATATTGGTTCACTCCATAGACATCGCACAGTAAGTTTCACGCCAGTAACAAAGGACTGAGTACGCCAAATTCAACAACTGCATCCGACAGAATAGGAAATACAGCTGGTTCCAAGGGAACAATCTAGTTCCATGAGAACAACAATTCTTTGAACTTTACAAAACAATTAATGAAAATAAGAGAATTATATACAACCTTTAGTGAAATGCTAAAAAAAGTGTGCATCTAACCAAAAAATAGTGTTTTATTGGCTTGCATTTGTTTGTTTAATCTTCTGTTGACATTTACTAACAAGTTGTCTTTTTTCCCCCCTCCATCAGGCGCTGGAGAATGCGGTAGAGCAGCTGCAGTTATTGGGAGCAATTGAAAGCACAGATAAGACTCAGGTAAATGGATTCAATACTCGTACCATATTTTACTTGTTTACTATGACCAGATACACATTGCACTACTACAGTGTAACTTCACTGATATCAACTTAAGGTTGGGGTAGACTTGCAACTAGCATTAACAGTTTTTGTATTCTATTTCTCAAACTAATTGCATAAACCATTTCTACAAAGCCTAACTAAAATTTGCATTTGTGAAATTTTGAACTTTTTTGATTTTTGGAATTTAGATATAAATGTCTAGGAAGTGTTTTCTCAAATTTTTTAATAGTAGTTTAACTCAATTTCAATCTTTAAGACTTAAATTATACACATGATTAATTACTGTAAATGCCAATATTTTCGCGCACGGCCAATTTTGGACCATTTGCGCGTTTTTATTTTCGCGCACGTGAACATTGGGATATAGTATGAATTCCCTTTGCAATAAATACACATTAATTTCCGCATTACATTTATTTTTGCGCTTTTTTCATTTTGCGCAAATAAATGTAGCGTGAAAAATACCACTTATACAGTAATCTTGATTTAATCTAAAAGACTATATAATTTTTGCATATATATGGTCACTTGTTAGAAAAGTAAACATATTTCTATTAGTACAAGTTGGAGCGTTTTGATTCATCACTGTGATGCTGGTCAAGTCATAAAGTCATTATGCTTTGTAACACCCTCATACAGGTAGAGTGTTATCCAGAGCGCATAGTCACAAAACAAAGACTAGGATTTTATACTCACTTTGTCAGGATGTTGTTACTTTAAATGTGGGAAATTTTAGCTTGTCCTTGTTTTGAATATGGCTACAAACTCAATTGTCACAAATGATCAATTTTGCTCCATTTTTGTTGCCTTTCGTTTATTTCCATGTTAAGTTTATACATATACTTTTGAGTCTTTTGAAGAAAATTTGGTTAAGTTCTACTTTCTTCTTTTTTCGTTGCAGCTCACGTCATTAGGTCATCAGATGTCTGCATTCCCATTAGAGCCTAGACTAGCCAAAGTGATCCTAGCTGCCAATAAATATGAATGCTTGTGAGTATACTCATTATATATTGGTACATTGTAGCTCACGTCATTGGGGCGTCAGATGTCTGCATTCCCATTAGAGCCTAGACTAGCTAAAGTGATCCTAGCTGCCAATAAATATGAATGCTTGTGAGTATACTCATTATATATTGGTACATTGTAGCTCACGTCATTAGGTCGTCAGATGTCTGCATTCCCATTAGAGCCTAGACTAGCCAAAGTGATCCTAGCTGCCAATAAATACGAATGCTTGTGAGTATACTCATTATATATTGGTACATTGTAGCTCACGTCATTAGGTCGTCAGATGTCTGCATTCCCATTAGAGCCTAGACTAGCCAAAGTGATCCTAGCTGCCAATAAATATGAATGCTTATACTCATTATATATTGGTACATTGTAGCTCACGTCATTAGGTCGTCAGATGTCTGCATTCCCATTAGAGCCTAGACTAGCCAAAGTGATCCTATAGCTGCCAATAATGTGAATGCTTGTGAGTATAACTCATTATATATATTGTCGCTCAACTCAAATTGGGAAAATCTAGTAAAAGTTATTCTAACTGGTAACTTTGAAGTGTTTTGTTTTCTACAACTTGTATAGAGTTTGGAAAATAATAGTTTTATTACAGAGCATGCGTGGTGTTTACCGTGCAAGACTAACTGCAACACATTGTACTATAATGCATGCAATGATGATAGAAACGACTCAAATTGCTTTCGTCATGCCCGGAAAACTACTAAACTATAAAGTCACGATCATAGTGCAGACCCAACATTGAAAATGTATACTCCCCTCAAGACCTCTGGGTAAACACTATTGTGTATGCACTTAAAAAAAGGAGTGAATTTTGTCTGGCAACTTAATAATGGATTTCAAGATTGTATCAATTTGAAATTATAAATTCCTTTTTTATTTTTAACAAGACAACATAAAAATATTGTTTATACCTTAATCTTTTCAGAGAGGAAATTCTAACCATTGTATCCTTGCTGTCAGTTGAGTCAGTGTTACATAGTCCTCATAGTAAGGTAAGCTTATGTCTCAGTGAATTACAAGTCACAGGTCCAATTCCCAGGTGTATGTACAATTCACATACTGTATCGAAGAATATTTTAGCAGGGTTAGTTTTTAATGGTTAGGACTGAGCCATATTTTTTTGGTGTAATATTTTCACGGTGTCAAGCATCTGTCTATTGATGTCTTTGTATAAATGCTATTTTAGCGGGGTTTTATTTTCACTGTTGAGAAGTCAACAGCAAAAAGAGCGAAAATGAAACCCCAGCAAAAATTTCCTTCTATAAAGTACTCCGCATTATATGTGACGCGCTACATCAAAAGGTACAAGTTGTCGGCAAGGCCGATTTTGAGCTACGGCCGTTTGAAGTTTAAAATGAGTGAAAAATGGTCGGGAGGTCGATCTTTAGATATCGTAAAAAATGAGGTCCTTGAAGTAAATATTTTCAATGAATAAACTTTGTTTTTGAAAAAATACATTCTAAATGTGAAAAAAATGCGTTGTTTGTGACCAAGTTAGATCCCGTTTTCGCTGAAAATGTCCATGGGACCGTCACTTGAGTACCAAATATGACCAATTTGCACGGCAAATATCAGCGCATTCCGATTATTCCCCCTGGCAAATTTGGTATCGCCGTCTTTGTTGCAGTCTATATAGTATATGTGCCAAATTTGGTGTCAATCGGGCAAGTAAAAGTGCTGGTTGCTATGGAGTTTTGAATGGTTCCTTTGAAAACCAGCAATATCTTGAGTTTAAAATTTGTCATGATTTTCAAACACGTTTTTCTCAGAAGTGTGCTTTTTAAATCCGTCTATGTTGTCATTCTTTAATTTGTCATAGCTCGGTCACCGAATGGCCGTTGCTTTTAATTTTGGTATCATTTTAAAGCTGATTAAAAAGGCTTCCCAGTGATACCAAAAACTCAATTTTGATTTTTGGACCCAACATGTACCTTTTGATGTAACGCGTCACATATACTCCTTAAAATTGTCAATCTAATTGGACAGTTGCTAACTTTTGCACATGAATTAATCTTGTTCAGATGCACTCTGCATATTGTGTAGTTGTGCAGTTCTTTTTACACGTACGAGTAACATGCTCATGTATGGCAAGTTTCATTTTGAAGGAAAAGTAAAACAAAATTGGATCATGGATGATTGTATTTTCTATGGTTTGTTGAAACAATAAATTATTTATAGGTTTATATGCACATTTCATGCCGCGAGTGAAATGAGACAAAATCAATGCATGCACGGTCAATTTTCATGCTTACAATTCACAAGGTCCATAGGGGCCGGATGCATTGGATAGCAATCAAAATTCACCGCAAGTGCATTGATTTTGACTCATTTTATGAGCATATAATTTTATTAATCTAATTCATACACGACAGAAAAATAATATTGTATCTTTTGTGTTAAGAAATATGGCCTTTATATGACCATCAAAGTCCAAAACTTCTCTAAACTAAATAATTCATCACCCAATAAAACATTCATATGCACTAAACGCCTGCCACGCAAACCAGAACGCAACAAGCGCAGTGCATTGTGAAGTTTCACTGCACTCAGCGTACCTTATATTTTTGCATATTGATTGGGTAGGTGACATGCACCGTAATTCCATTCCTATTCAATTTTATTTCAAGCGAGAGGAGGCACATGCAGCCTGGAAGAAATTCAGCAGTAGTGACGGTGACCATCTGATGTTGCTGAGTGTTTACAGGGCCTTTAAAGCTGTCAAGGGTGACAAGGTTAGTATATTTGCCGGGGGGGGGCACTCATAGAGAGAGGAGATCCATGCAGCATGGAGGAAATTCAGCAGTAGTGATGGAGACCACCTGATGTTACTGAGTGTTTATAGAGCCTTTAAAGCTGTCAAGGGTGACAAGGTTAGTAGGGGAGAGTGGGGCAAGTTGATTGCAGGGAGAGAAGCCTCATGCAGCATGCAGCCTGATTCAGCAGTAGTGACGGAGACCACCTGATGTTGTTGAGTGTTATGGCCTTTAAAGCTGTCAAGGGAGAAAAGGTAGTAGGGAAGAGAGGGGTATGTTGATTGCAGGGAGGAGGTCCATGCAGCCTTGAGGAAATTCAGCAGTAGTGATACCATCTGATGTTACTGAGTGATTATAGGGCCTTTAAAGCTGTTAAGGGTGACAAGGTCTGTATAGGTGATGCAATAAAGATGAAACCATTTATAAAATGTTCAATAATCAGTTTTTTATTTATTTTATCTATTACTATTTTAGCAATTTTTGATTACTATCAACTAGTAGTCTAAAGTCCTCATTTCAAATCCCATCAGTATAATCATAAAATTAAAGTAGTATTTTAGTAGTAGGCCTATCTGTTTTCATCAGAGAGTCACCTACTCTAGCTGTATTTAAGAAAGGTCTGAAAACTCAATTATTTTCCATGTAATTTTGTTTTTTGCTCTTTGTAAATAGTTTTGCTTTGTCATATTCAGCGCTGCGATCTTTTTGTAGCAGTGCTATATAAATATTTTTTATGTATGTATGTATTATAAGATTTGCTTCAAAATAGATAAGAGTTAGAATAGTATAAATTGAAGAATAATGGCAAACTGATTGTATCCATATGGATTTTTCTCTGAACTGGTTTTGTCATGAAGCAAATGCACCATAGCACATGAACACTTTCAGATACTAATACATGTTGAATTACTTGCACCTAGAATCATTATGTGAGTGCAAGAAGGTCGTATCTGCAATGGCTGCCATATGTCATATTTATTTAACACCTTATCACTAGAATGCAAAAAATTGCTCAAAATTCTTCTTTTATATGACAGTGGCTTTTGAAATGGTTCTTCAGAACCAATTCAAGAGCCACTGACCCAAGACTTTAGAATATATGGTGTAAAATCCAAATTAATAACAAATGGCAGCTATTGCAGATACAACTTTCTTGCACTCACATAACGATTAATATTTACGAAGTGTAGTTTTGATAGCTGAAGCCAAGATGATGTTAAAGATATAAAGATAAATATGTGTCTGAAAATAATCTATAGAAAATGACATATTTATTATGGTAAACTAAATTATCTAGTAATTCATGCTATTTTGACCATTTACTGGGGTTATATGAAAAGTATTAGCTTTCATGTGATATGAAAATATCCCAATTTGATTGAGGAAATGTGGAAGGGTTCCGGGGGAGGGGGGGGGCACTCAAGTATAATGTTGCAGGCATAGCGTGACCACAGTTTTTCACATCCTAAAGGATGGAGGGTTCTGAAGCCAAGATATACCCTTTTTCCTCTATTCACACCCTAAATTAGGATTTTATCGATACTGTTTTCACACTAGGGTTTACGAGACTGTTTTCACACTAGGGTTTGAAAAAGTATCCTATTTCTGGAAAATTGTTTTTGATACCCTAAACAGTGTCACCTGATTTACCCTTCAGTCCTCAAAACAACTCTGATTCATCTTTTTCTTGGTTCCCCTCCAACCCCCAACCCCACCCCCAGGGAAGGGTTATAAAATTATCAGGTCCACACCTTTTAAAATAAATACCATCAGTCTGGCAGTTTTTAAATTTTATTTATTTTTCAAATGTGTTTCATTTTCTCTGTGCAGCATTGGTGCTTTGAAAATTTTGTCCATACACGGAATATGAGGCAAGCAGTAGAAGTCCGCCAGCAACTCAGACAGCTCTGTGTAAGAGCCCAGTTACCTCTCAGGTCATGTGGCCAAGATGCTACTTCGGTTAGGTAAGAGGTGGTTGGTACTTCTTATTAATGCATTGTATTTTGTTTGTTTGTTTGTTTGCATTCTTTGTAAATGTGTTTGATTAAGTTTCTGCCAGAGGAATTGTGAGTTGTTTAGAGCAATAATCTGCCCGTCAATCATGAGATATTAAAATGGTTCATTTAAGTATTCAAACATGCTACAGAGTTGTTCATCGCTAATCAACAACGATGCATCCATGCGTCTGCGTATTTTTTATCGCGCGAGGGTGGCTTTAGCCACCCGAGTGTGATAAAAATACGCCGACGCATCGGATGCAGAGTTGTTGATTAGCGATGAACAACTCTGTAGCATGTTTGAATACATTTCAACAACGAAAATCTTTATGAAAACGTGTGAATTAAATTCTAAATGTTTTCAATTTAACAGATAGGCTAATCTCAATAAAAATACTTTGAAGAATCTTAAACAAAATGCTAATTTTTATAGATTTATATAAATGATTGTTACTTTGTTATTTTCAACTGTTCCCAAGCGCCAGTCCTTGCACGTACTTATAAGTTCCCGACGCGCGATGAACAGTGCGCCGATTTATGTGCACTGCGTAAAGGCACCTCCGTGTACGCTGTGCCGTGCGTGACGCGCTTATTTGAATATCAAATGGATTCATCACAAATCAACAACGGCGAACTCCCGTATAAAAAGATACGGTGAGTTTTTGAATTAGTGTTAATGCAAGGTTTTTCAAAAATAATACGCTTTGATAAATATTGATATGATATAAACAAGTTTGAAAACTCACTTTCCACTGGAATTTGTCAATATAATTTGGCTCATATTTGCAGTATATAAGTACAAATACATTCCTGAAATATAATTTGAAAAATTTGTTCGGTTACGATTTTATGGGCAAAACAAATTTGAAGAGCGCCCTTGAAGATGTTTATTTATGCTATAAGCATGGGAAGCGGTGAGTCCATTTAAATTTTTTTGCCACCATGTGAAGCGTATAGTAAAGTTAGACAAATACATAGAAGGGCGATGAAAAATTACGTCACGTTTTTATGCTAACACGCAAAAACCAAATGTTGGGTCCATATGGACCCCCCTTGACCACTTAAGTGTTAATATCATAGTAAATCTTAACATATGAAACTTTGGTACATCATTCATGCACTTATTAATTACATCGCACATTGACAATGGAAATTCTGTTTCAATTGGCATCACTGATCATTTGCTTCACAAACTTTAACTCGCTCAAAATACTGCTGCACGTGATCTCACAAAAACAAGAAAGTTTGATCACATAACTCCTATATTGAAAGATCTTCATTGGCTTCCTATTGGTGAGAGAGAATTAACTTTAAGATACTTATTTTAACTTGGTAGGCTCTGAATAGCATTGCACCAGATTATTTATTTAACCTTCTTTTTCCAATACTTTGGAACTCGTTACCTCTTAACATAAGAAACTGTGATTCAGACTTTTAAGAACTCGTTAAAGACTCATTTATACAATAAAACATATATGTAATGAACTTTACTTGATCTTTTCCATTGGTTTATTTACAAATTTATATTGTATTTCAATATTTTTATCTTTAATTGTATTGTATTGTGCTTCATGTTTGCACCTCGCAATAGTATTACTAGATTGATTGCGCATTACAAATGATTATTATTATCATTACGTAGGTGCACGAACACAACTTATGCAATCTCATTTTTGAATTGGGAGGGGATTTTTTACCTGGCATAATTTGACAATGCTTCTGACCAGTGTTCCTGCTAAGATTTTTGAGCTTGGCCAATATGAGCAGTTTTTACAAAGGTGAAGAGGTGCTCATGCTAAAATCATCAGCTGAGCCTGAAAATTTGCCAGATAAAGCAAGGAAAAGAAACTTTTTACACATTTTCTGAAACCTGTAGCGCCAATTTCCCGTCTCCTGCGCCAGTGGCGCACCATAAAAATGCTAGCAGGAACACTGATCCTAATTATATGATCAATTTTCTGATTCTGCTTCTAATTTATTTCAATATTATTCATATATACATAACAACATACATAGGTTAAAAAATAATATTGCGGACATAATCAAAAGGCCAATTATACCCTAGAAAACAAAACAAAGTAACTAAAAAAAAAAAGATTAAACAAAGAGAATCATAAGAAATACAAGACTGTGCCCAAGATGAAAGAAGATTAAAATTAAAATTAAAAAATTAGAGATAATTGCCATCTTCCGAGTGTGATGTTCAAGATATTATGGATGAAAAAGTCTGTCAATCAAATTAGAATGAGTAGCAAATATAAATTTTTTAGTTTGGACGCCAGGTTGGGAAAAAACGCCTGGCACACTGTAAAGTGTTGTCTGAAATTCTATGTGATTCGATACAAGCCCTCACATTTATGAATGTTGTAATCTTGGAGCATTACAATGTTATTATGTCTGTATTCTGCGGATTTACATTTGCATTATTTTCTGCAGCACTCTTCCTTTTGTGCATAGGAAGTTCATGGTTTTTAGGAACAGAAACCTCTCCTTCTTTTCGACGATTGCTAACAATGGCTGCAATGGTGTACAAGTATGGATTGATGGCTGAATTGATTGGTAACACAAAGGTCACACACCATGCAAATACAGAGGGCGGTAAAGTAATGACCCTTGCTTGGACCAAGATACCAAGAATGATGATAGGAAACCAGCAAGCAAAATCTGTGATAACTATAGCTGCAACTTTTGCCGTCATACTCAATTGTTCTCTCATTTCTTTATTCAATCCAGCATGTTTTGATGACTTAAACACAGCCCGTACAATTTCAAAATAACATCCAAATATTACCAAATAGCAGAGAAAGTTAAGTCCAAGGAAAATAGCTGTTGAGAAATACATTCCAGAGACCATGCCTTGAGATTCAGTGCTAAATACAGTTATAAGAGAATGATATCCTTTATCAACAAATCTCCTTGATTGTTCTGTTTTAAACACTTCAGTCACTGCTAATGGTAGTCCAATACATACATGTGAATTGTCGTAAAATTTGAAGCTCCTTCCAGCCATAATTGAAGGGATAATTCCCAAGGCAAATGATACTATCCATGTGAGGATCACAATCACTTTCGCAGACCTATATCTAATTTTCTTAGTTGAGAACGGAAATCTTATGCAGATGAATCTATCAATGCTTATTAAAGTTACAAAGAACACTGATGCTTCACTTGATAAAATGGATAGAGTTCCAGCTACCCTACAGGTAATACCAGACCTCCAAGATTCAGACTGCAAAGGAAAGTCGTCTCCAAAATAAACATCAGCAGATGCAACAATTATCATATACACACCCATTAGCAAATCTGATATTGCTAAACTGCTCAACAACAAAGCCTGGACTTTATTCTTTTGAGTCATTGCTTTTCGCCATGCTAAAACAAACATATTTCCACCAACAGCATTTAAACCAATAACCCACATGATCACAACTAAAGCCCTGTCTGCTAACAGTCTATCACAAGTAAGATATGGTGACCGTTCACCAGCCGCACTACATGTGACATTCTCAGGCGTGTAACAATTGCAGATTTCATGTTGTGTTACAAATAATTCTGCCTCTTTAGATAGACCAACAAACGACTCAGTTGAAATCTCTAACAGTGGATTGTCCCTTAAGAAAAGATATGTAAGTTGATTTAGTTGCATAATATCTGGAATATTTTGTAACCTATTGAAAGATAAATCAAGATTACTCAAGCTTAACATTTCTTGAAAAATATCAACCTCAAGGTCCTGGTGTTCATTTCTGGATAGATTTAAATATTTTAGATTTTTCAAATGATCAAAAATATTGCTGTCAAGTTTGATACCAGGATTGCTACTTAACAATAAATCCTCTAATTGGACCTTATCCTGAAACCATTCACCGTGTGCTTCTTGTAAGAAGTTTCCTCTTAAAGATAAGGTTACCAGATTTTTGAGTGAAGAAAAGATATTACTATCTATCCATGTCAACAAGTTATCATGCAGAA
>JXSR01S012158.1:96410-114916 GCA_000969725.1 Ophiothrix spiculata | reverse complement strand
TAATAATACTGCACTATGCTGCATTAATAGTACAAGGATATTTTTTTCAGGAGGGGTGGATATATTTTATAAATATCAAAACTCAAATGTCAGTTTCATATATTTCAATGGTTCTTTTTAGTATTTTACAAAATATTTTAGTGACTTATTAAATACTTTAAAAGTACACATATTTTGCAACCCAAAACAGCTGAAATCTCAGGTGGTTTTTATTTTTTACAAAAGAATTATTTATAAGCCCTACAAGTGGAACTGTAGGATAAAACTATGAATATGTGTTCCCCACACGAAGGTTGAAACATACCATAGGCTTACTATATAAATTTTCAACCATTATAGAAATAGGTACATGATTAGATCTGCTTTCATGATTTCGATCTATTTGTAATTGCACCTGACCTTAAATTTTATAGTTAATCTGAATTAGTTGCATGAAACTGTGGGTTTGGGGAAAAAAGTGTTCACCCTTGCATGGTAAATTAACAAAAGGTACAGGTACATCCTTACTGCATGATTTGAATTTCAACTTAAATCCGACCTCAGTAAATTTGTAACAAAGGATAAATAAAGCCATGTGAATCAAAGCACTTGATGATTGTTGGGTCTTTTAAAAGTGTAAGTATATTGCTTAATTTATTATTTGGTATAATTTGTCACATTATCAGTTTATCAAACTTTGAGGAGTCTTTAATTCATAATATAGGAAAATCACAAAAAGAATTTAAGACACGTACTGTCCAGTGCCTACTGGGAAGATGACAAACCTTGTCAAATTTTGTTTGACATGATTTTGAAAAATAAAGTGGAGGGGACCACTGGGGACATTAAACAACTATGTTGTGTTGTTTTAGTTGGCTGTAATCTGTTCAGGTGCATGAAACTATCAGTTTAACAAAAAATACAGGATCTCATTTCTTTGTTTCTTGATAGTCAGTTATTTACCTTATCAATTG
Organism: Ophiothrix spiculata; assembly: GCA_000969725.1. Classification (NCBI taxonomy): domain Eukaryota; kingdom Metazoa; phylum Echinodermata; class Ophiuroidea; order Amphilepidida; family Ophiotrichidae; genus Ophiothrix; species Ophiothrix spiculata. The sequence continues at coordinate 113,963 of JXSR01S012158.1, read as the reverse complement.
GTTTGATAGTACTTAGATAACTGTTATAACCCTATGCTGTCCTTCATGTACCATATATTATCAAAATAAATCAAATACTGGAAATAAAATTATAGCACTTACGGCTACGTTGCGTTTGGTACCACCAATCTTCGTCGGGCCACTGATTGATCACGTGACAGGCATGTACCATAATTGTCTTGGGAAAAAAAATCAAAAAGAATGTATCATTTTTGAGAACCCGAATATGACCTTACAATTTTGTTGTTGTTGTTGCTCAAAATGTATTACACAGAGTAAATTTAAAATGTCAGCATTGTTCGAAAGTTCTGCTTTCTAGATTATGTTCGGGGGTTTTTTTACAAAATTTTTTGTAGCAACATTTGGTGCAATTTGGTTTCCAACCTACCATTTTGATTTTTTTTTTTTTTTGCTATACCTGGACAGTGTTCATGTTGGCATGAACATATATCGACATTTTGCAGAGAATACACTAGTACTGTGATGTACTCTTTATAGTGAGCAAAATGTTAGTGAAATCTGCCCCAGGAGCTATTTTATGTACATGTTGCAAATGGTCCATTTAGTTCAGACATTCTTAAAATAGCTTGTGCATGCCTAATTTGTAATTTTTTGCTTTTATGATTACGTTTTAGGCAGGGTTTGGGTGTGCACATATCAGAACTAGGATGTGCAAATAGAAGATTGGTGTGCAATGTATAAGAAATGTGAACGAAAATTGGACGTGTATAATTACTCCATTTCTGGTAGCTTGTATAATATGCAAATTTCTGGGTTTGGTCATGGGGGTTTTGGACATCCATCTATATTTTCGCTGCATTGGTGGGCTTTTATTGGGTGCGTGGGTTTGCATTTCCAAAAGTTCAGTCACACTGTAGCATTAATAGAAGGGTTCTTTTTTACATTCAAAATACTAGTTATAGTGGTGGGCTATACAGGGGGAAAAAAATGGTGATGTTTCAGATTAATGAGAGTAAAAGCTTAATTATAAGATGCAGCTTGTTCTCCTGAACGATTTGACACCATTTCAAAGAAATCGGTCAAAATTTCAGGGGGTGCCGGCCAAAAAACGGTGTTTAAGTTAGGGGTCATTACCCCCCACCAATTTTCATCATAATTCCATATCTAAAGTTCTGTAACCTTTTGAAACAATATCAGTGTCCATTCTTAAGTATTTTGATACAAGGAATTCATTTTTGGTGGTTTTGAAACAATTAGACTGTTAGTTTTCCTAAAAATGACCGTTTTAGGCCAAATTAGGTCATGAGGGCGCTTTTATCTATGTGCGCACACCTGTTTATATTTTTGCTGTTTTTAAATGTAGGATTAAAGATAACCCTTGCCAAAACATATTCTCAAAATCTGAGTTGATAAATACCCTTCGTTTGTCTGTAAAATCAATTTGTACGTACTTCAATGCATTTCAATTGAGCCGCATCTTGCTTTATACAATCGGCTGGTAGAACCAAACCATTGGGTTTAAAGCTGTAAAATTTCTTGAGCATGTGCTTCTGTATATAATGTTTAAGATCATGATCATTTTAAGAGCCTCGGGGCCTAATTTGACCTAAAACAGTCATTTTCGGGAATACAAATATTCGGATTCTTTCAATCAAAACCTTAAAAAATGAATTCCTTGACCTTAAAAACATAAAAATTGACACCAAAACCTTTGTAATAGGTTACACAGAAGTTTAAATATAGCATTTTGATTGAAATTGGTAGGGGGTCAGAACCCCTTAACCGAAAATCGTTTTTTGGCCGGCACCCCCTCAAATTTTAACCGATTTCTTTGAAAAAGGTGTCAAAATATTCAGGAGCACAAGCTGCATCTTACATACCTGCCAACTGTCCCGATTTTGTCGGGATCGTCCCGATTTACAACTCTCAAAATGGCCAAAAATCGGGACGTCCCGATTTTGAGATATTGAAAAAAATGAAAATACAAGGAAAGTGGGCAATAATTATGGTCTTGTGGCATATATTTGGGCCAGAATCTCAAAAAAGCTGTTAATAAACACAAGGAAAGTCGCAAGGGGACATGTAGTCAATAAATATTTGTGCTCTTGGAACACATATTTGAGCCAAAATCTTACAAAAGTCGCCACCATTCTTCTATTTTATTGGTGGTTCCCAGCTTCTTACATTGACTTCAACATACTCAACACTTTTTAAAAAATCTTCAATGACACCTTAGAATCAAAAACGGGTCAGGTGACAGGTTCCCTATTAAGACTGTAATGCCTCTGTAAAGGGATGGAGTCAATGTACTTGCACCAAGAGAAATAATGGTGTGAGTTGGATAATATAGGTAAATGAGGAGGGGGTGGATGATACCCTCCCACCCCCCAAAGAAAATAGTAAGAATGCTAAAATTGATTAAATTATTATAATTTTATACCCCATCATATATAATGAAATCGGCCAACTGTGACCTACTGTAGGGTCAGTAGGTCAGTTTTAACATGTACATTCCAATACAAATGTATAGTAATATTGGATACAAAAACCCATTTATCTCATAAACGGAGCAAGTTTTTCATTTTAATCAAAAATTCAAGTTATTGTGTTTTGCTCCTTTACAACCACATCAACTTTTAAAAAGGGACCCCCAGGAGTAGAGTGCACCCCAGCTGGTCCACATGAGCAGGACTTGGGCCCTTACAGGGGGTCATAATGTCAAACACTTTGTTTATTTTTGGACACACTTTATACCCCTGAGTACAAAATGTTGCTGTTAGTTTACCTATTGAAATGGTCTTTCCTGTGGTGTTGGATGTGCAGAAGTCCTCTTACTAGTGGGTGGGGCTTTACCCCTCAACCCCTACCAGGGTCCCATCAGTGCCCTTAAGGGGCCCTTGAAAGAGGCTGCCATGGCCCTCTTCTACTTGAGTTGCAATAATAAATTACCAACTCCAGGAAGTATACACATGCTCATTTTCTTTACAATACATCGCTATGGGTTTTTTCAACCTTTAATACATCAGTTGAAAGTATGAAAATAATGCTTCCTTGGCTTTTAATTTGTTGAAATCTTTACAGCTTCAAAGCGCCCCCTTGAACCCCATCTAGGGCCCCCGCCCCCTGGACCTCCGAAGAACGCGTCGCGCGTCTTTTTGTCCTGATTTTAGGTTTCACAATGTTGGCAGGTATGATCTTATAAGCTTTTACTCTCATTAATCCCGAACATCACCATTTTATAGCCCACCACTTAATTAATAAATTCACATTTGAATCATAGAATTGCTATTTATCCCAGTAATACAGCAGGCCAAGGGCTTTTTGGTCAAAATAACGAGGCCAATTTATTGGAAAAATATCACATGACTCATGGGATCGTCGAGGAAATCAAGGAAAGTTATAAACCACTATCTCTTAAAGGGTGACCAATTCAGTACATCCAGTCAAGAAAATCGAAGAAGCCTTCAAGAAGTGCAAGTTAAAGATTCTGTTGAGAGTGACTAAAAGTTATATGAAGCTGATTTCAACAGGTTCATTTACAAAGTTGGCACCCCCATATGCATTTGATTTTATCTATTAGCTATTAGAGATTATTAAGATTAAAAAAACCCTCTTCATCCCAGAGAGAACAAAATCATTTTCAAAACAATTCAGGAATTATTATCTTTGTAGTGCAGATTTATAGTCTAACTTGATACATTATGTGCATTTGGTGGTACCGGTATAGGAAAGGATTGAGTCCATGTCATTTCTTATCGCTAGATAACTTCCTAATTGAATTTTCCTTGAGCGATTCGACTCCTCTGCAAACTTGACCCAAAAAAATCATATTTTTTGTTAAAAGCAGAGACAAGATATGTGATAGGCCAATATGCATTTATAAACAATGCCAGGATTTTCTTGATGGTAGGCCAATGTTGATCTTTGTACCTAGTATCTAAACTTTATTACCCTCTTTTCATCCTTTTAATTCATCAGGTTGATAAAATGGCAAGCGGTGAACCTCAAGTTAATGGTCACAGGTGGTTTGGCGATGAACCACTAGAAACAAATGATCCCGAAATCTACAGCATCATCATGAAAGAGAAGGAGCGCCAGAGACGTGGTTTGGAACTCATCGCTTCCGAGAATTTTACAAGTAAAGCTGTGATGGAATCAATAGGATCCTGTTTGCATAATAAGTACTGCGAGGGTTACCCAGGACAGAGGTAGGTAATATATATTGCTGGTGGTAATTAAAAAGAACATATTTTTCAGCATGAAAATAATAATGCTTGTATATTCCTCTCACAACAAATGCATGCCTGCCAACTAGTAAGATTTAATCATATTTAGTAAGATTTTTGGGCTTATGACAGCAGAAAATCTTACTAGATAAGATTTCTGAATCTGTGAAATGCATAGCTTCTTGGTACTTTTGTGTGTAAAATCTACTTTTTAGTGAAATTATCTACTTTTTTGGTTGCAAAGTCTACTTTTACACATTTACAGGTTGGCAGGTATGCAAATGTCCATATAGTGGAGTGCCACGATCTATACACCCAACGGGGCTCGTTCAACTCATATTGCTACAAAAAAATAGCCACCAGAATCACTATGATAAACTATTTAAATAATTATCATAACATAATTAGCCTACTAAAAGTGTGTCTGATTAATAGGCTAACAACATAAAACAAAACAAAAGTACACCGCTATCTTTACAAACGCCTCTTTCCCGAGTGGGGCACTTTCACTTCGGAGTGGCATCAGTTATCTCGCTCCAAAATTAGACCTACCATTGTTTTCAATACTAAATCATACTATGTTAGTAATAGCTAATGTTGCCATTTCATCATGATTGAGTTTCAATGGCAATGTGTTACGGGTACCAATATCGCCTTACATGGGCAAATTCTTATGATGGCAAAAGGGATGTTCATAAAATAGCAGGATAGTTTGGCTTTGTTTTTGAGACATAATTAATCAGACACACTTTTAACAGGTTGATTATGCTATGATAATTATTAAAATAGTTTATCAAGGTGGTTTTGATGGCTAATTTTTTGTAGCAATGAACAGTTGAACGAGACCCGTTGGGTGTATAGACCGTGGCACTCCACTAATATGTTAACCAGTAAAAAAAAAAAAAGTAAAAAGTGAAAATTCCAGAAAAACCTCACCAAATGATTATTCCTTTACAAACAATTAAAATGGTTGCCATTAGTTGTCATTATATACCGATTGACATGATTTGAACCAGTCATTAGTCTTTAACTATTGCCCTATCAAAACAAAATCGGTATATGATACAAATATTGACTGCTCTTGCATTCTAGCAATAGTAAAGACAATTTTTTAGTAAGCCTATATAGTCTCAAGATCACTTCGGGGCAATGATAATCCAGCATTTATATGCGCGCTATTCACAGTAGTATCATAGCGCTTGACATTATTACAGGAAATCGTCACAATCATTTCACCTCAACTAGATCACAATCTTAAGACGGCGACCTACAGAATTTAAATTGTAATATTCCCCTAACAGCTCCCCGTGCACTTGGGTCGACGAAGCAATCAAGATTAAATGTCTTGCCCAAGGATAATACCCGTTGGCCGTAGCGAGGCTCGAACTCGCAACATCACGATTCCGAGTCCTGCGCTATTCCACTAGAGCACTAGCTCCCTAGTCTTTACTATTGCTCTCATGAGCAGTCAATATTTGTACAGGGTGTGCCAATAAAAATGCAAGATTTGAAAACAAAAATATTAAAATATAAGCAGGCCATTTGTCTCATCAAATCATCAACGATATTAAAAAAGAGCTTCTGTCCTTCATTATGCCCTTTGTTTCATCCAATTCAGATATTCCTGTCCGGAGATACAGCATTTTAAAAATGGAGCATAAATTTCATTCTGGTCCGATTTGTGGTCATCCGATGAAGCATGTTAACCCAGGATGATATTCTTCCAAGATATTAGCCCCTTTAAATTTAAACCTGTTAAACTAATTTTACAATTATTTGTGGCTCAAAGATATTTGGTCAATTATTTTCATTAAAAACAAAACAGATGATCGATTTGAAGACAGAATTGCAAGCAATTATTTAGTTTTCCTAGTTTAAGTTGTGGTTCTCCAGCAGGTGTCAGCCCTAAAATAAAACAAAAAATTCAAGGGCTTTTGTTTTAACCTCTTATCATAAAAATGAATAGATAAAATGCAAGCTACTCCGAGGTAGTAGCTGCAATTGTTAATTGTTATTTTGGGGAAAAAATTACATTGCATATCAAAATGAATTTTACAATCAAGGTCCACATCGTGTCAGATATTCAGAAACAAACTTAACATTCCGGTTTGGGGAAACTTTGAATATGAAATTTTGAAGAGAAAACAATTGAAATTGTTATTTCTGGCAAATCAAAAAGTTATTCTGACATCCTTTTTGGCTTGATCGGATACTTTCAACAAGCTTTTGATATAACACTAAACAAAAATTCAAGTAAGCGATAGAAGTTTTCATCTGGAGATGAAGTAACTTGTCATTTAATGTTTTGATTGCCACCTACTTTTGGTTATTGATCATGGAATTGAGATCAAGAAATCGGACCAACCCAATTTTTAAGGGCTTCGCAGAACTTGTAATAACTTCAGAATTAAATGCTCAAATTTTGCGATACAAAATGCTGTTTGAAGCTGAGTTTATGTACAATAACATTTGATAATTGTTTTGATTATATGTAGCCTAATTCTCACAGAAAAAAATCGCAGAAAATCTTGCGTTTTTATTGGCACACCCTGTATAACATTGTACAAAAATAATGGTGAGAACATAAACTATTGTTCTGGAGATAATTTGACATGTGTGTAAACCAAAACTTTTAATTAAAATGAATGTATTAATTTTTCTAATTAAAATGAAAAGTATGAATTAGAGGGATTGAGTAGGGCTATTTAAGTAGAATTATATATATAGACTCACCAGGTATGCACTGTATGCAGCGCCCCAAGAAGGAGCATTCGCACAGGGGACCAACGGCTTAACGTGACTATCCGAACCACGGACCAATTAGAGTATTCTTAAGGTAGCTCTAACGGCTACAGTGTCCTGCACAGAATTTGTTCAAAATTTCACAGAATGTGCAGAATGATGAAAAAAACTTGTATTCCAAATTTTGATTTTTTTTTTCCATTGAAGCGTTTTTGAGTTATGCTATTTTTTATTTTCCAATTTCCCATAGACTTTGTACATGGCAAATTTGGCCACCATGAAAATTTCACAAAATTTGTCAAATTTTTGAAAAAAATACTATTTACCAAAGATTTTTTTTCTGTAGCAGTGGTTCACAAATGAAACTAATTTTCTTTTCTTTGCATTGCAAACTGATCACAGATTGTCATAAATTTTGATTTAAAGAAATTTCTTTCGTCGTTTACGAACGGGAGACTTCTAATGTTTCTACTTCCCGAATTTTATTGCGTTAATTTCTAGAAACACTGAATAGCCAGATTTCTTAGAATTTTCATTTATACTTCCCATGCTTCAATTTTCACAAACAAGGTGTCAAATGAAAGCTTATCAAATTTGCAACAATCTCTCGTTGGCTTTTAAAATTAAAGTGTTTCTAGAAAATTGTTATAGGTGTTTGAAAATATGCCTAAATTTATGAGCTTAAAAATCATTTTTCTTGATAATAAAACACTTTATGGCAAAAAGCCCACGAGAGAATTTAGCTCTTATGATCCATCACCAGCCCCTAAAATTTGAATGTCATAGCACATTCCCTCTTGATATGAAAATTCAAAAACTCTGATTTTTTAGGGAATTTTCAAAAAATAAAGAAAAACATAAGATTTTGGTCAAATATTATAAAACTTCTTAAATGTTACCATTGAAGGGTTTTCTTTCAATGGAAATAGGTTTTGGTTCCCATTCCCAAAAACTATTCACTTTATAGCTAATTTCCTGACATGTGTAAATAGCCGTTCAAGCTACCTGAAAGCAAATTTTCCTTCATTATTTATAATACTTAAGCATGCCTAGAGCAAATTTTCTGACATATACAATTCCTTAAAAGTTCATAGCCCATCCCCTTTTCCCCTGCATAATAACCAAAAGTAATTTCATTTTACACGGCAATTTTCCCTCCAAATTATATTTTGGAACAGGTAGATTAAAATATTTTCAAACACCCCTGGAATAGCCCATCTAATGTCTAGAAAAGTTACACATTAAAACAGATTCATTTTAATAGGGTAAATTTATCGTGTGTTGTTTGGACAATTTGCCAAATCCCCCTTCCATGCATCAAGGCAACTGTTGCCTTGATGTCCAATTATTTGAAGCTTATCTTCAGCATATATACATATGATCTCTTTTTAAATAGGTGCTGGCCTTTTATAAATGTTTAGAAAGGGTTTGCTCTTAAAACATTGATTATAAAGCCATCTTGCTGGTTAAATGAGGCAGTGCTTGCTCAACTGATAGACAATTATAGGCAAATTACTATAAATTAAAACTACAGTTATATTCATATATTTATTGATTTCCTTTTTTCCTCCAGGTACTATGGTGGCACTGAGCACTATGACGAGCTCGAGTTGCTCTGTCAGAAACGAGCATTACAAGCATACGGCTTGAACCCAGAGGAGTGGGGTGTCAACGTGCAGCCCTACTCAGGATCCCCAGCCAACTTTGCTGTCTTCACTGGAGTTGTTGGTCCACATGGACGAATCATGGGACTGGACCTTCCTGACGGTGGTCATCTTACTCATGGCTTCAGAACGGCCAAGAAGAAGATTTCTGCCACGTCGGTTTTCTTTGAGTCTTTCCCGTACAAAGTTGATGCAAAAACAGGCTATATAGATTATGATGCCTTGGCTGCAAATGCGCGCCTATATCTTCCTAATTTGATCATTGCTGGTAAGTTACATGTGGAAAATGGACAAATGGGGAGACCTGGGGTCGATTTCACTAACAGGGCTGTGAGAGTTGACTGATAAAAAAAAATCTGAAAATAGTGACAAAATGCCAAAAACAGGCTGAAAATAACAACAAAAAAAGCTGAAATTATGACTCTTTTGAAGGCATGAAAAAATCTGAAATCAGATTAAAATCTGAACTCTCACACCCCTGCACTAACATTACGATGCATCATAGCTAACAAAGGGTTCAGCTCACTTACACTTCACAATGACGTGAAAACCCTTTGTAAGTGTTCGCTGTTGACTGCATCATAAGGTATATTAATCATATGCATTAGAAAAATAGATCCCTTTGTTACCGTTGCGTTGAGTCAAGAGGTGATCGTAGCTAACGATGGATTTTGGTCTTACGATGGGTTAACGATGCATTTTAACGTTAGTGAAATCGACCCCTGGGGTCAGAAATTCACTAAAAAAGAATTTTGTAGACCTATTTGAAGAAATGATAAAACCCGTAGATTCTCTCAGTCTTAAAAAAAATTTCATGTAGACTAAATGCAAAAAGAGAATCTCAAACAATTCTGGCAGATTTCTTTAGCAAATATCATAACACCATCATTTTGCTGTCCAATAATGGTCAGGGTTACTGCAACTACACACTCTGCTTACAGCGATTACCTATGGTGCAGCTAGAGATGCTATCTTGTACGATTTTAGCGTATTTTGTACGCCAAATGATTCAGAATACGCCAGCGTGCTTTTTCCACTGAAAATACTCTTTTTTCAAAAACGATATTACGTAAACAAAACCTGAAAAAAAACAAAAACATTTGCATGCGATGATTTAGCGTGTCTAAAATCTTGAGTTTTCATAATAATGATATATATACATGTTAGGCTGATTTTGAAAAAATCAAAGTTTTGATTTTTTATCGGGCTACCCTCTCATTTGGTGCATTAGGGGTTAAAAATACCACATACAAAATCTTACCACTTTTCATGATTATTTACGGGGTGCTACCGACCTTTGAACTTTTGTGTGTTAAGTCAATGGGATTTTAAGACATGTTTTAAAATGCCTTCAAAATTCACCATTTTTTAAAATGATTGTACTAAAATTAATATCTGTTGTGTATAAGGGTCTAATTGAAGCAATTTGCTGGGAAAATGTCAGAATCAGTCATCAAATAGACATAAAAATGCAATTTGTTGAAAAGTCTATCATTTGGGTGGCAGCAAAAGATCCAACAGCCATGGCCTCTTGATAAAATAACTCTGTTTGTTATTATAAACAATTATAGTGTATTAATTGTTTAAAAACTTTTATCCTTTGTTGATATGATACTTTTCTTTATTTAACACACCTTGAGCAAAACTCACAATTACTTTAATATTTTTTTGTCCTGAGAAAACATCATAAAAGTTTAAAAGTCAAACACTTGAAAAGCAGCACAAGAAACATAACTTACTGTTTGAGAGGCCATCAAAATTTGGAATTGAATTAATGAAATAATGATTCTGGAGCAAGGTTTGTTTGTTAACATCATCAACTAGTTCAAAGTTCATTTTCTGCCATAGCTTGTCCAAGGCAGGTTGCACCCTGGTAATCATATCACAGTACTAAAATCAAGAGTATCATGAGCATTACATTGTATTGAACCTGGGGATCAAAACACTTGAAACTGTTGACAACATTCAATGAAGGATGAAAGTGCAAATCCTGTTGAGTGGTGTTATGCATGTGGGTCATTAATCAAATATAAAATGTTTGTGGTTCCAGTTATGTAACATTCATTGAAATTTGTTGTAATAGTTGGGGTAATGAGATGATTATTTTCTATAATTTATGTTTCAGACAAGTTAGACTTCTGCAATGATTGTATTTTCTATTACTAATTCATCATGCTATTTGAAACTGTGTGTTGTGTCAAATTCTAAACTAGTTTAGTTCTAAAAATAAAGGCTGTGTTATTAATAGGGTTTACTCCCTCACCAGAGTTTTTTGTTTTTTCAATTTTGTGAATTACATTGAACTTGAAATCAATACATATGAATGTTTTAAGGAAGATAGACATTTTAACTAAAACATTAGGACATAATTTTTCACATTTTCTTCTACAGTCAAGAGAAAATCGCCAAGATTGATAACAGTCCTAAAAGCCCATAGACTTTACATGCAAAAGTTTAGAGGTCGGTAGCACCCCCTAAATATCAATGAAAAGTGAAACAAAATTACATGTGGTGTTTTTAACCCATAATGCACCAAATGAGAGGGTAGCCCGATAGAAAATCAAAATTTTGTTTTTTTCAAAATCAGCCTAATACATGTACTTGTACAACACACACTTTGTTAGACAGGCTTTTGGCGATCAGTCGCACACAGCAGCTGGATTTATGAACCAAAAAAATGATGGTTAAATCACTTTTTTGACAAGTTTATCTTAATGGATGAACTTAAAATGGGATTTATTGCAAACCTTGATGGTTAAAGAATGTTTTTACTTTTGTCATAACATGGAATAAAATCAACATAAATTAATCAATGTTATGAACAGGGTCTCATACTACACCGTTGTCAGTGACTTTTACATTACGATGTTGACAATGTTTTATAAGTTTTAGGCATGTTGTGGAGCTTAACTGCAAAACACACCTTTTACTTGAAAAACATGTTTTTTTTAGTTGAACAATTATGATTTTGGGATTGTAAAGGTTGACATGTCTGATGATCTATTTGCACAAAATTCGAAGGGTGTGGTGCTGTGTTGTATTGAGGGGGGGGGGGGGTGCAACAAATTGAGTTTAGTAATGTTATTAAAAAGGCAATCTTGCAAACTTAGCAAACCCAATATTGTTAACGTAAATATTTTCACGCATTGTTAATTTTCGTTCACAGATAATTTTGAATCATTTTGCGAATCTTTATTTCCCTGCATATGCACTTTTTGATTTGTCAAAGTATATGTAAATACATATTATTTTGTGAGTACATTTATTTTCAGGCTAGACAAATTACAGGCAAAAAATTAATGTATAGCGGAAAGTGTGCATCATATACATGAAGGGGTTTGTGTTTGTGGAGTTTAACCCTAAAAGTGCCGGGGGGCAGAATCCGCCCCCCTCCGACATTTTTTGTTATACCTCTGCCTGTTGTTATTTTTTCGCGCTGAAACTTCTTGACTTTTTTCTTTTAAGCCTTGCGCTTATTTTAAGACCATTTTTGTGAAAATCGGACCTAGGGTTAGGACGTGGCGTTGCGTAATAGCAAGCTGGGTCAAACGAAAAACTGACCAAATACTGATTTTCAATGGGAATTACACACAAATCATGTTTTTTTGCTTTCAGGATACCCTTCCACTTTGTTTTATCTTATTTATTTGATTTATTTGGAGCAAGAACATGTTTTAGCATACTTTGACACACATTATTGCTAAAAATGCAACTTTTACTTGAAAAAAATAGCGAAAAACCACGATTTTTGGTGATTTTCGCGATTTTTGACTGACGTCACTCTGACGTCATACAAGGTCCGATTTCAATTTTTTTGGTACCAATGGACTCGTGAGGGTCATAGCTATCCACCAGTACCCTACATGTACACTTGATATTTCGTCAATCGGTTTCCGCCCCCCCTTTGAGGTGGATCGAAAAAGCTCGGCTCTTTAAGGGTTAAAAACCATGATTGAACATAGAATTCATATATGAAGTTTTTCCTTCTGTGCATAGGGACACAGGTGGTTAAGCACCGGGCATTGAGCATCATGGGTTCGAATCAGTGAGTGGCGTGTGTAGTGTCCTTGTCCATTCTTCAATAGTGGGAAGGTAACAGACTCGCAGGGAAGGAGGTTTGATGATCAGCTCACCACAAATATAACAATTTGTTGAGTCTGGCCCAATCGCTTTGAAAGAGATGGGCATTCTGACTTGTTCAAAACAGGCCGTCCCCTTTACCTTTACTTTACCATTTCTTCTGTACAGGTATGAGTTGCTACTCCAGGAATTTGGACTATGCACGTATGAAACAAATTGCAGATGAGTGTGACGCATATTTACATGCTGACATGGCTCACGTGAGTGGCCTAGTCGCCACGGGTCTAGTTGCAAATCCATTTGAGTATTGTGACATTGTCACTAGTACTACTCACAAAACTTTGAGAGGTGCTAGAGGTGGAATTATATTTTACCGTAAAGGTAAGAACAGTTTTAGGAGTTTCTTAAAAGAAGCTTTGCAAATGACCATGTACATCTTCACTATTCAGACTTGGTTGTGCTGTAATTAAGCTCATTTGCATATTTACTACGATTGGAAACATACCACTAAATAGATCACTGAGGCTGTGTTCACATATAATAGACATGACTAGGCACGACTGGCTCTTGAGCGAGACAACTTAGTTTTGGTCACGAGTGAGACACTTTCTATAATTGCGTTCACACTGGGAATTTCCTCATAAGCGGGAGAATATAGTCATGACCAAATTCTTCTGTGTGAACATGCCTTTATACTCTCCTAAATAAAAAAAACCCTTTCAAATCTTGTTAGATTTCTCAGCTATATTTAAAGCGACTGGTTGCTTCAACTTTTGGTTTTACTAATTTTGGTGATCCCTTCAAAAATTTCATGAAATTTGCAAAATTAGGAAAACGTTTATGCAGTCTAATTTGATGTATGTATAAGGCTGCTAACAAGTACTTTTTTTTGCATATTTCATATGGAATTGATGCAAAATACAAGAAAATGGGCAGTCATAAAGAACTGACATACGTTAAAAGCATAGACTGCTGGCATGTTTAAATACATGAAAGATCATATTTATAAACCATAAATAAATCCGATTTTAAAATTAAATGATAAAGAAAAACAAATTAACATATCTATGAATTCAATCTTAACCAATTGATGAAAAATTGCATCTTTTCTAATATTCCACGAAACTAGGTTCGGATAGCTTATGTTACTCTAAACCTGTTACTGTAAAGGCCAATATTTTCGCGCTCAGTAATTTTCGCGCACGTGAACATTTGTCGACAATGGAATTCCTGTCGTAACAAATACACATATTTTCGCGGTGTATTTATTTTCGTGCTAACACAATATATATAGAAAATTAACGGAAAAAATATTAGCGGAAGGATCTAGGCCAGTCTCTATTAGCTTGAAGTGCTTTTAAAGTATCTACACATTTCCACTGTAATTAATGAAACCATATCAAAACGGATACAATAAGTTAGGATACAAATAGTATTGAAATTGGAAATTCAATCAAAATTGTTATGAATTAGCCTTTAATCATTGCATGTTGCACCTTTCCTTTAAATTGTGTCTTGATCTATTTGGATAGATTATTGTAACTTACCTATGCAATATTTTTATTATTGTTCTGTTGCTTCCTTAGGTGTAAGAAAGACACTGAAGAATGGTACGCAAGTAATGTACAACCTTGAGAAACCCATCAACGAAGCCGTGTTCCCTGGTTTACAAGGCGGTCCTCACATGAATTCTGTTGCAGGTAAAGTATTTAAACCAAATATGTGATGACTCACACCGAATGGAGGGACTTTGGTTCCTACATCAAAATTGAGTTTTTGGCATCATGTGAAAGCTTAGAGTTTCACAAGTAATTTGGTACCTCAAAAATTTCGATACAACAATCCGTTCCGAAGATATGGCTATTTTAGTAAGAGCGTGTTGATCACTTTTCAATTTTTTTTTCACAATTTTATAGAAAACGGCTTGGTAGAAAGTTTTTTAATAAAACTTTGAAGAATTCATAATATCACAAAATCTCAAATTCACCCCCAGACGAAAATTTTACCACTTCTCAACTTCAAAGTCTGATATCTCAGTCTGCAGATCGTCGCAAAGTCCTTTTCGGTGTGAGTCATCACATATACAGTGTACAAGTCTCTGACAAAATCTGTCAAGTGACCACCAATTGCAAGGTACCGATCGCATCTGTAAACATTGACCTGGTACTTTGGATGTTTATTTACATCGTCTGAAGAATTGTGACATCGACTTAAGTGTCATCTGTTAAGACTGAAATCGGAAAAAAGGCATTTTAAAGTTAGTCATTTGAGTGGAGGTACCCAATTTGAATGCTATTTAGTTTACGTACGTAGGCTGTTGAATGTGGACTGTGAAATATCAGGTAGTGGGTTGACTCTTAAGGTAATGTTCAGATCTCTTAAAAAAGCTCTTCTAATTCGGTTGTTGTTTTGTTGAATCATCCGGATCAGGATCTTCCAGAGCCTTCCTTGTTTCTGTTACGAAGAGTTGCGTATTCTTCAGCTTATAAACAATATTTTAAATAGCTTGAGGTGATGAGACCTGGTTGGCATCTGTAAAGTACAGACAAAATAGTAAGACTGGGCACGAAACCCGGGTACTCGAGCCCCGTTCGTACATTTGAGCCCCGAGATCTGAAAATGGATACTCGAATGCTCCAAAAAAAAAACCACCTCGGTAGTAATTGTGTATTTTACTGGTTTTAGTTTGTCCATCATTCATTGAATCTAGATTTTATTTGCAAAATTCCTTCAAGACTTGCAAAATGTTCCTATTTATTTGCTCTAGGCATTTCACGATGCTAAAGTTGTAAAAACTATCCATTAAACATTAATATTATTCCCGTTTTTTTCGTACACTCCCGGTCAAAACTGTTTGCGCGACTGTTACATTATAGACATAATTGCCTTGTTTATATCAAATTATCCAATATTTTAGTTAAAATGCTGTTCGTGTACATGCTTTATTTATCTAACATTAATAAACCAAACTCTCTTGCGATTTTTGACTTTCAGTAACCACTGAAATTTTCTAAATTGTGTCAAAATCGCACGTAAAATTCCCATAGAGCTGAACCTACTTAATTATTCAAATAAGCTATTTTTCTCCTTGTAAAGCTATTGGAGATTTTCACGTCTTTTAGACATAGAAATTTTTACAAATGCGCAGTAATTCATTTAGACTTTATAGTTGCGCCATGATTTATCTCCTGGCATTAGTTGTCAAGATTGTACTGATATCTGAAATGACCATCAGTACTTTGATCTGTATCATTGAATCTTTTTCAGTATCTCTGCACAATGTATGCATGTTTAACATTTTGAATGCTTGAATGCAGTGTCAAGTTCATCAATGCACAATCAATTAGATACCCACTGCTGTACAGTAAAGAGTTAATGTTAAAGCAAATTTGTTCAACATCAAAATCGGGTAAACAGCTGCAATGTTTGAATGCATTGGTCAATTACAACAAACTAAAATTCTCATGAAACCCGATTAAATTTGCTGTTTATCAAGTATAATTAAATTTGATAAACATAAACAGATTTCCTGTAAAAAATTCCTCCGTTTATTACACTTTAATTTGACTCATCCTGTATATATAAAACAGGATACAGACTTGCAAGAAGTAAAGACTGCAAACTGTATAGTATGGTACTGATTCCAGCAGTGTGTTTAGCAAAGGGTTATGAATGCTCATAAATATCCTAAATATAAATTTCATCAACAACACATGCTGCCACGGCTACAAGTTATTCGCATAGAACATGTGGGCAGCCATATCCATCCACTTATGGTGCATTCAGACTCCAGCGATTCCATCACTGCAACATAGCTCAATGTCTACCGATACACATTTATTAGATTTTAAAAGACACTACTAGTACTATACTTTGATCAACACTAAATAGGCGAGAATTATGAGGCTTTTCTTCATCTGCAAGTAAACATAATCCCAGTTACACACGCGCCGTAGATACTGATGCGCGAGTCAGATGTGCAACGCGCGCTGCATCTCCTGCAGCTGTGCTGTGTCCAGCTACGCACACATCTATTTGTATCAATTCACGATGTGAAGAGGCCCGCCTATTTGGTGTTGATCCAAGTATAGTAGGGTGTTTAAAGACTGTGTAGTGGTAGATATTAAATGCTGAGAAAAGCTTTGCTCCTTTGCTCTCATCTGATCGAGAATATTTCATAACTTTCTTTAGTACCGTATGCAAGGTCAGGGTATTGAAAATTGAATGTCTACATGAATCCACAAAGACAGACTCTCAAAATACTATTTTAGAATCCAAAAATTTGAAAAGGGAAAAAATCCAAATATAAAGTTGTTATTCCTTTGAACAGCAGACTGGGAAAATATTTGTCAATTGTGTACTATTTGTGTACAAATTAATTAATATGTAATTTTGGCTTAAAACATTTAGGATATATATATCAATTCCTTTTAACTGACTGTCATAGACTTTACTGATATGATAAGCTTGGAAAGAGGATTGCTACATGAAATGTATGTGTGCAAATCTCAGTTGTAGAAAAGTGGTCATTGGCCGACGCCATATATGTGTATTTTGTTTTCAATCCATTTTTGCTTCCACAGATTTGTCTCTGGGTACTTTGATTTTCCTCATGCATTTAAAAGTGAATAAAGAAAGATCTTGAACCCCAATGCAATGGAAACTGAGAGCTCGTGTTGTCTAGTGGAACAGCGCAGGACTCTGAATCAGTAGGTCGCAAGTTCGAGCCCCACTACGGCCAACGGGATATGTCCTTGGGCAAGGCATTTAATCTCAATTGCGATATTGGGGAGTTAAAGCGAAATGAATGTGACGGTGTCCTGATGGCAGCGTAATAATAAATGGCAACAGCGCTTTGCATACATAAAAAGGCGCTGTAA
>JXSR01S012156.1:25222-36503 GCA_000969725.1 Ophiothrix spiculata | reverse complement strand
ATTTGTTTTCATTTGGCATGCGTCCGCAAATATCGTCAAGCGACGAATAAGGGGAAATTTACTTGCATGACTAATCTATAACCCCTGTTTGAGGACTTTTTCATCAAGTTTGACGAAATAATGTTTTCAGTGTAGGCTTATGCGAGTGTTATGTAAAAGAAGACATCAGGACCTTCCCATCATAACTTGCTTCAATGGGATTTTGAAAAGGTTTGAAAGAAAGGGTTTAGGGGTGAAACATAGCACAATCAGCAGACCTCATCAAGTATGTTGAGGAGGTCCTCATTATAGCCAAAATCCACACGACCTCCGCTATCAGAGCTCTTTACTTTCATAAAGTTACTTAGTACTGTGTTAAGTCATATTCATTTTTGTTTATAGGCAGGGTTTTTTTTTTTATGTCAACGGTAGTTTTTCTTCCTTTTTTTTTTTTTGGGGGGGGGGGGGGAAATTTGTCTTCTGTCTACCATTGTGAAACAGAGAAACCATTTTCAATAGGTTTGCTTTTCTTGGATTGTATTGATATGATCCATCACTGTGCCAAATTTTATGCGTTAATATATCATTTATATTTATATACATAATAGTTTACATTTTGTTTAATCCTAGGTACGTGCAAGGTACTCAAAATCCTCGCAAAGGTGCTGTGCCAACCGGGAGTGTCAAGATGGATTTGTATCTGCCAGACGGCTCCTACGACATTCGTTATCTTGTCAACAAGCAATTTATCAATGTTGTCAACACACGTACGTCAATTATTGGCATCGATTAAAATATCGTGATTGAAACCGTATTTATTTATTTATTTATTTATTTATTCATTTATTTATTTATTCTTTATCCCGGGTAATCCCTTCAAGTCTCCAGCACTGTTCTTCCAGGGAGCCCAGATCATGTACAAAGTTACCACAACCTCTGAAGGACTAGTCTAAAGGATTAAACATAAGTCCTTCCTTCAGATTACTTTCAAGTGCGGTACCACCAAGATGCCAAGACGTGTCTGTGTCCAGAACCCAGTGTGTTGGAAAGCGCTTCTGCTTGCCAAGCATTTAAGAGATCATTACACTAGCACATGCAATAGTAACGCAGTAGCCATTCAGAAGAACTTTTACCAGGGAAAAGGATGTTCAGAACACGTGTTGCATTAGCTGAAACACGCTTATTGTACTTGCTTGGTCATATCTGGTACAATGGTTCAGTCACACTTGTTGCATTTGTTAAAAACACATTTTGAAAAGTTGCTGGCAAGTTTGGTCCACATATTAAATATTAAATCATTTTTGCATAAACATTGCTAACATTAAGATAAATGTCTAGAACTACAGGTTCAAAAGATTTTAGTTATTTTCCTTTCTAGAGTTGGTATCCTACAGTGGTACTAAAGATTCTGAATGGCTGCAACTTTACCTTGGAATCTTCATTGGTTTGGGTTCTAAAGCGACCAATATAGAAGAATGCATTGAAGATGGCGTCATTACCTTGGAAACTTTCAAAAAGTCATTTGATGCTTTTGAACACAAAGAGGTACGTAGGGTTTTAATCGCAGAAAATAATGTTCCTTAATTGAATCAATGAAACATTCAATATAATGTTTTGTAAGTCAACAATTATATGGGGTTGATTGCTGTGCATTCATATTATTGAAGTGCCACGGTCTATACACCCAACAGGGCACGTTAAACAGTACAATCGGCCATCAAAACCACCTTAAAAAGACTATTTGAATAATTATCATAGCCTAATCAACCTTTAAAAAGTGTGTCGGTTTATTACATTTCAAAAACAAAGCCAAACTATCCTGCTATTTTATGAACATCCCTTTTGCCATTGTAAGAATTTGCCCAAATAAGGCGATTTTGGTACCCGTAACCCATTGCCTCATTTGTGTAACATATTAAAGTGTGTTTAAGATTTGCCGGTAACATGCAATATATGATCCAATGCTGTCAATAGTTTTTGTTTGATTTGCAAAAACATTTCTTCATTACAATCTAATACTGCCAGCATACCAAAACACCGACAGCGACAAGACTAGACTCCAGTTGACGTCCCCAAAATCTACTTGGGTAGCAAGTTGGTTTACTGGCTTTGTGGCACGGGGAAACATTTAATCAAAATAACTGCATAAGAATTTATTTCTTCCACATATGCAAAATTAGAGTAACAACATATCAAAAATAGTACAATCAACTGTATATTAAACATTGTGGAGGAGGATTGAGAAATAAGCATTTAGCCTGTCGGGTCTCAGACTCCAAATATCTAGATAAATCATATACAATTAATTTACAAGGAATCATAAATTTAGCATACTGTCCTCTCATTCCACAATGCGATGGCCACAGAGTGGCAAGAAAGGGCAGGATGTTTCATTATGATTATTTCAATTTGATTATTTTTCAGATTAGTTTATTTGTTTTCTCTCAACATATACAAATATAATAACACTTTATAAATATACAACATTTCTAATAGAAAACAAACTTTGCATATTTGAGATATGGATGCCTTCAAAAACGCGAGGCGTGTGGCTGAAGGCACCCATTACTCCGAAGATACAATTATGGATGAAAAGTAGGCTAATATAACTATGAACATTATGTAGATTTGTTAAATAACAATAATAATAATATAAAGAAAATGATCAGGGATGATAATAATGGTAGTTGAAAATGGTACCATTTTAAGATATTTTCAAATTTAATTTCAGGAATGTATTTGTACTTACATACTACAAATATAAGCCAAATTTGAAAAATTCAATTGGGAAGTGAGTTTTCAAATTTTTGGCGGGAAAATGTTGTCGCGACACGGCAAAATTTGTTTTGGCCGCCATTTTGAAACGGTTTGTCCGATTTTCATTTTTGTTTTTTTGTTTTAGTTCTTTTGAAGTACTTTACCTGTGACCAGAGTTTCAACGTTAAATTCCTTCGCCTTGACCACTAACGGGCATGTGGAGGACCTTGACCACTGAAGTGTTAAATCAGACTGTTTGAAATATTATGAAATTTGAATTTTCAAGTGCTGGGGAGGTGTAAACATAAAACCCCTATCAACATTTTCTTCTGAGCCTGGCGGCCATCTATAATAGTGACTTCTTTTATAACTAAAAGGTCGTAGGTGTACTATTGTAGTACTAGTGTTAGGCAAACAGAATGTTACTTGTTCATCATGTCATGTCTTTATCCTTTGTTTCGTTGGTATACCACGAGGTTAAGTCAAAATTGGCCATACACGGGGTGAATTGGCCCTGTGGCGAACTTACCCAAGATGGAGTGCTAACTTACTCGGACTCTTTCACAATGATATTTATGACGTTTTAACACAATTTCTATCTTAAACAGATAGATATATACGTATAATAAGACGCAAGGAGTCTTAATTGAAACTTATAGGATATGTAGGCCTATATTGCTTTATATTGCATGTTTACAGCAGGTTAAGCATTTTGAACTTCAAACATACGAGTCTTTTTGGAGCAAAATATCCGTATAAACAAGTTTTAACAATATGATTGCGTTAATTTTAAAGGCGCTGTTCCATCCAAAGCAACTATTTGCCAATCAAGTACATAAATCAATCGCAAGACATTCATCTTTCTATATTCTAATGTGTAATTTTCTTAAAAGCTGTAGATAACACAGTAGGCTACAGCAGGCGGTGGCGGACACGATAAATAGCATCCACTAGATTTAGGGACGAGGGGTTTCTGCAAATTAAAGGGTACGATTTACGTGCATTTCTATTGGGTCACGTGACTCACGTATTGAAGAAAAAATTCCAAAGATAATATTTTTACCTTTCCTCAAAAAAATACAAAAGTGTTCTTATAGTAATCAACATAATTATGTCATTCCAAATCTGCTGGGGTACCCCTCACACATGAACCCCACTTTTTATATATGTTATCATATTTTTTTACCGATTACGAAAGTAATTTTAGTGATCATCCCGGAAGTAGTATTTTTCCACGAATCCCAACGGCTTCACGCCAGAGGCGGTATAGGACATGACGTCCCCGGGGATCGGCTACGATTCCGTATACCGTCCGGCAACCAGTAACAGTTGCCACGACCACCCTCCTCTGGGCTACAGAGTATCTTTTTAAAAGATCGACCTTGTTTGAACTTATTATGGTAATTCATCCTTGAAGGAAATATTTTAATGCAACACACTCTCCTGCTTTACTTAAAATAAACGTATGTATGAAATGTTTGACGCTAAAATGAGTGTGCATGTGTTTCTTCTTTATTTCTTCTTCTTTCTTCTGTAATTTTGTAATTCATCCTTGATGGAAATATTTTTACGTAACACACTCTCCTGCTTCACTTAAATCAATCGCAAGACATTCATCTTTCTATATTCTAATGTGTAATTTTCTTAAAAGCTGTAGATAACACAGCAGGCTACAGCGTATCTTTTTAAAAGATCGACCTTGTTCATTGTTTGAACATATTATGGTTATTCATCCTTGAAGGAAATATTTTTATGCAACACACTCTCCTGCTTTGCTAAAAATAAACGTATGTAGGAAATGTTTGACACTAAAATGAGTGTATCTGTTTTTTTCACCCTGCCGCCACAGGCGCAGGGTCTTGTCTTCTTCGTGTTTCTTCTTTCATTTTGTAACGCTTATAACTTCAGCAGTTCTTGACGGATTTTGACCAAACTTGATCACAACAACACTTACCCCGGCTGCTACAAGTGACCTTTGACCCTCCAAAGGTCATACAGGGATCACAGGGGTCAAAAACGTGATTTCACAAAAAAGTTTTCAACACATCAGGGTTAAGTTGTACGATCTTGTCATTCATGCATATGAAGCAGCTTATAACTCCTATAGTCGATCCAAATTGAATAGACCCTCGGTTTCTTGAATTTTTCTCAGTAAATATAAAACTTCAAGAAAAGTCATGAAAGAAATGTTGTTTGCCTTCTCTTGACCCAACAAGATTGATAGATTTTAGAGTATACATACACTCCAAAATGGTTAAATCTTTACAAATTGGATAATTTTAGCCTCGTTTTGGTATGATCTGTTGTGACATCGGGCACCACTAATGAAACTTCCATTAACGATTTTTGTAGGTAGATGTTTAGAATACGTCGATCCTGGGTTTACACCCGGAAGTCAATCTTTACCGAAATTTTAGCCCAAACACAGTTTTGCCTATAAAACTAATAAGCCGTGACATTAGCTCCAATTCATAGCTGGTGATTTGAATTGTTGTTTGGGATGGGTGGTGTGCGCATCCATTTCACGCCTATTTGGGTGCATCGTTGTGCTTTACCAGTGCATTGTGGGATTAAATTTCGGTAAAGATTGATTTCCGGTTGGGAAACCCAGGATCGACGTATTGATGAGTTTGAATTTCGCACTACACGTAAGCTATTCAAATCATAGATAATATAGCACATAGATGGTCAACACGATTAACCTTGATTAGCATTGAATAGAATTTCTATAGAGCCGGTAAAATCCTTTTGAATCTATGTCTGGCTCAGCAGCACTTGAGATTTGAACGGCTTGAATAGGGCGGGAGTTATTATCAATAATAACCAATGGTCCAAGACAATGGGATATACATAGTTAGCTCATGGTCCAGTCTTTGCTAAATCAACAATTCCAATGTCGAATAATGCAGTTAATATATTAAAATTTTAAAAAGCACCACAGTAAATTGTAGACATTTTTAGCTTCCTTCAAAGTGAAATTATTTATAAACCTTAATTGTACCATGAAAAATAATTCGGCTATTTTTAGTGAACTGACTCTGCAACAGCCTAGTCTACCATTGATGTATACAGCCAAACACCATCAGTGGGTATGATACCAGACAATATACCTTTTAGTATAATTGCATAAGTCTTGACTGTAGGGAAGTCTAGAGATCCTTTATGCTTAATTGTGAGACACACATAGTTTTAATGGTTTTTGAAGCTGACCATCCATATGCTCTATTATCTATGTTCAATGGTTAATATTCTTAATGACGTCTCAAGAAGGGGGCACTCACAATCTAAAGTGACTGGATGTGAGTCCTAGACCTAAATCAAAATAAGAAGAAAAAGTTAGTTCAGAACAACAAAACAACACGTTTTAAATACCCACCCCATCCCTTGGGGAACCAACTCATTGCAATGATCTTGCATTAGAAAAATCCGATAATCAATACTAATTACGTTATGGAACTGATTTAAGGGTCCTGTCAACCCTCCGTTTTTAGAAATGGTTTCTGCACTGTAACTCAGCAACGGATAATCAAATATTAAATCCAAATAAAATAATAATGTTGTAGAAGTCGGTTTGCATACTGAACATCTCATTTTAAAGTAGTTAATAATTTAAAACAACATTTGGTTATCTTTCTTGTAAAATTTTTGGCAAACATGATTTCAGGACCTTTTTGACATTTTGTTTAGACCTTTGGCCCAAAATGTCAGATTTTGGTCTAACATGACCTCGCCATCATGTTCAGTTTGCAAATCCGCTTCTAGAAATGTGTATTTTTATATAAAATTGATTGCTGATTTACAGAGCATATGGCACCTCTAAAAATGAGTAATTGATACGGGTAGACTGTACCCTTAACTTTGCGAAGTAAAGCATCAAATCGAATAGGCCCATTAAAAGTTTTTTGATAGATGCAATCATATAGATGAATACGATTATCTTTCGATTGTGGGCAAAATTGATGAAATTTGAATAGAAACGGACATTTTTATATAAACATGAAGAATAAAATCCTGTTGGGTCAAGAGAAGACAAACAACTTTTCTTTCATGGCTTTTCGTGATGTTTGATATCTACTGAAAAAAAAATCCAGAAAACCGAGGGTCTATTTAATTTGGATAGACTATAATAAAAATAGTGCTTTTTGGGGTGACCCGAGTCACATGGGGTCACATGGGTCAAATATTGATTTTTACCAAAATCACCATAACTTCTACAAATAATGACGGATCTTGACCAAACTTGGTCAAAATATTCTTTGATCTTGCCCCAACATGTCATGTGACCCATAGGGGTCACAAAGTCAAATGGGATCACAAGGGGTCAAAAACGTTTTCAGCTCGTCAGGATTACATTGCATGATTGTATAACTCATGTATAGTAAGTAGCTCATGCCTCTTAACAAAAATTGTGCTCACAGGGGTGATTATGGGGTCACACGGATCAAATATTGAATTTTACCAAAATCACCATAACTTCTACATACTATGGCGAATCTTGACCATTATCATGCTTTGAGGTGTCCAAGTGTGGGAAAATATTGGATCCAAAACATGATAATGATAAAATTGGATGATTTACGCCCGCTATTTATTGGTCTCGCTATGAGTTTTAAAATATTGGGCTCGACTACGTCTCGCCCAATATTTTTGCAACTCATAGCTCGACCAATAAATATGGGCTCAATCAATCCAATTTTATACCAAACTTGGTCAAAATATTTTTTGACCCTACCCTAACATGTCATTTGACCGATAGGGGTCACATGGTCACATGGGGTCACAAGGGGTCAAAAACGCGATTTTTACAACAACGTTTTCAGCTCGTCAGGGTTACATGATTGTATAACTCATGTATAGTAAGTAGCTCATAAGTCTTAACAAAGGTTGTGCTCATGGGGGTGACCCGGGGTCACATGGGGTCATAAGGGTCAAATATTGATTTTTACCAAAATCTCCATAACTTCTACATACAATGGCGGATCTTGACCAAACTTGGTCAAAATAATCTTTAACCCTACCCCAATATGTCATGTGATCCATAGGGGTCACAAGGCACATGGGGTCACAAGGTCACAACGGGTCAAACACGTGATTTTTACACACACAAAAATCGGCTCGTCAGGGTTACATTGCATGATCGTATAATTCATGTATAGTAAGTAGCTCATAAGTCTTAACAAAAATTGTGCTCATGGGAGTTACCCGGGGTCACATGGGGTCACACGGGTAAAATATTGATTTTTACCAAAACCGCCATAAGTCCTACAGACAAAGGCGGATCTTGACCAAACTTAGTCAAAATAATCCTTGACCACACCCCAACATGTCATGTGACCAACTGGGGTCATGGGTCACTTAAAGGTCACAGAAGAAAAAAAACTCCGTGATTTCCATAACACATTTTATTTACTCAGTTACGTTGCATTATTATGTGGCTTACTCAATCGAAGTGTTGTAGATTGTAACTCTCAACCAAATAAGGGTCACATATGAGGTCACATGAGTCTTAAAAAGGTTGAGGCAGGGTCCGCGTCACTACAGTGATGGAATCATGTCTATGTCACCCAATTGGGTGGGCCAACTCGCCCCGCATAGCGGGTCGAGTTTGTCCTTTTGACGTTTATTTTATTGTTTTTAATTATTTAAATACGATAAGCCACAGAGTCTTAGTATTTACGTAAAACATAGCTAGGGTACATATCTATCTTACGTTAACATGAAAATCTTTTAGACCTTAACCTCTCCAATTCAGGAGCGTTTGAACAAAAGGTGGCCAACTTGACCCACCCTCCCCTACATCCTCTGGAAGTAAAGAGTTATGACCCTTTGATATTCTCAAAAATATATGGCTCGGGCCTTGGAGCAAGGCTACCTGCCAACATGCCTTCTCAACCCAGCAGGGGAAGCTACACAATTTATTTATTAGTATTATATTGACCTGTTAATTCGTGACCTACGGTAGTTTATTACTTTGGATAAGAGAAAGTATTACAATCATACTGCAGGTCGCATAATTTCCCTTTCCCCTGTACGATTTTAATCAGTGGAATTTTTAATCGGCCGTGCTGTTGATGTTTAACATTAATACCGTATTAATGAGTCAGTAAAATGTTTTTAAAAGCCCTATAAAATCGAAAAATATAGATCTGAAAAACAAAACATGTTGCATATTTATGTATGAATATTGTGTAAATGTAATGCAACTACATTTTTCGAAATATGTGTAACATTTCATGCAATTTTACGGGCAAATTATTTCACGCGATGAACCTTCAAGATATGCCGGTGATTTTCTCTAAAAATATTAATTCATGGTAAATTATATATATTTATGCCGATACGTTTATAGCAAAATTTAGACTTTTTTCTTCAAGTCCTGTAAAAATCTTACGTTGATATGTGCTTAAACAAGATTGATGTTGGGGTTGGTTTTGTTTACCCTTCTGACACATGATAAAATAACCCGATATTTCTTGTATTTTATCATTGCGCATGCGTAACCAATTATTTTAAGGGAGCACATCAGTAATTCAGCTCCCATAGGGTACGGCCGATTTCAAGCCTTTTTGGCAACATTTACTTGCCGTGACACCTATCAATGTATTCAGAACGGATGAAATTTTAACATATGTTTCGATGTTGGGGGTTTATGTTATTAGATTTTGCGCTAAGGGCCGCCAAAGAGCGCCCTCACTGTTTTTGACCCGTTTTTAAGCCTCCTAACGCTATATGGCCTCTTGCGAAAAAGTTAAATTCATTATTGATGCATTGAAATGAACACGTAGGCTCTAAACTTTCGTTCTATGATTTAAAAATCACTAATGAGCCAAAGATAGTCTCAAACGAGTCCAAAACATGACTCAATTGCTTGCGAATTTAGGAACTATTACCCAACATCCCACCATTCATGAAGTGATGGTGTGCTCCCTTAAATATGAAAGTATAAATCTTTAAATACCCATCGAGTACACAATCAGCTAGCTAGTCTAGTGGTTACCGCGTCCGTGACTCGTAATTTCAGAACCGTGGGTTCAAACCACATCAGAGTCGTTTTGATAAATTTAATTTAGTTGTTTTTGCGTAGAGTGTTGTTTTTTCTTAACGGTCCCGGATGAAATTCTCGAGTTTTTGGCATAATTTGTATAAAAGAACCAAAAATGTTACTTTTCAGTCTGAAAAATATATGTTGCATTCATTACATTTCGCATGAAGTACACACTATTTCAACGCAGCGAGACCAGTCAAAACAAACTCTGACATGAGATTCGTGCAGGTTTCTGACGTCAGAGGATGATCCGTAGTGATAAACTAGTACTTATTGAACTTTTGATGCTCAGCTGTGGCAATACAAATTGCAGGCAAGTACGAAGAGCCGATATTAGATACCTTTCGTACATCACATCAACGCACACTCTTAAGAAGAAAGGATCAAATTGATCCGATAAAGTATCAAATATGAGCTTACCCTTTTCAGGATCATTTTTGATCCAAATTCTCCTCAAATTTGATCCTTTTCGGATCAAACACACTCTTTATTGATCCGAAAAGTATCAAATTTGAGGAGAATTTGGATCAAAATTGATCCGGAAAAGGGTAAGCTCATATTTGATACTTTGTCGGATCAATTTGATCCTTTCTTTTTAAGAGTGTATATTTTTCCTCTCCTTATTTCTTCACTTTACAGGACTTACAGGCAAAATATATATTTCAAATTTCATCAATCTGAGTTTTTATATTTCTACTAGCAGAATCGATCCAACTGACGGCGTTTTATCTTCTAAAACAAGAATGATGTAAGGGTTCAAATTTGGCTACTTAAAAAGTCTTTATATAAAATGCCATTTAATGCTTCTTTTTTATCTACAGCAAAAAAAAAAATCATATGCATTGTATTAAAAAAACTCCAAATTTTAATACCCTCGTTTCAAATTTACGTTTGCTTTCACTGTTTTCAGATTCAAAGCCAGCATTTTAATCAGGTCACGCTTAATCAGACTGTACCATGTTTACGAAAAATGTTTATACGTATTTTCCTATACTGAAATCTTGTTAAGGGGGAAAAGTACGTTACTCAATTTTACGTTTTTGCAAGTTTATTTTGTACCATAACTTTTTAACAAAGTACTTAAAGTTAATAAAAGTATAAATTACCAGAAAATAATTTTCACAAGGAACATGATGGTGATGAGAAAATCACAAAAAACACATTTTTTGGCCAACCAAGCTAAAAATAACTTTTTTTACAAAATGACTTCAGAATAGGAATTTTAATTCAAAACACCCTCTCAGATGTTGTGTCATTTTAATTTCTTAGGATTTTTGCAATTTTTTGATTTTCATACCAAATAAGGTCAAAAATTCACTTTTTTCCATTTTTGGTCATTTTTTGATCTAATTTGGCATGAAATTCAAAAAATTGGCCAAAATTCTAAAAAAAATAATGATACAACATGTGAGTGGATGTTTTATATTAAAATTCCCATTCTGAAGTCATTTAAAAAAAATATATTTTTAGCTTGGTTGGAAGCCCAACAATTGGCCAAAA
>JXSR01S012155.1:34507-48355 GCA_000969725.1 Ophiothrix spiculata | reverse complement strand
TGTTATTTTGATAATGATATTTTGTATGTTTTGTTAATATTTAATGTTTTCATCTTTGTACCACATATGCTGAATAAATAACAAACAAACAAACTCTCCACTCCGAAAAGTCTTGAATTACATACTCTGTTTCCAACTTACACAATTATGTTGACTGCAGTTTCAACAATCCGTCGTTAATTTCCTGGCTTTGTAAAAAAATCGAATGTATCAAATTTAGTCGGGATTCCATTACTAGTTAAAATATGCGTAGTCGACTAATGCGTCCACACAGCGAGCTGAGAATTTGTCAAAATCTGATAAAAATCTGAATCTAGAGCTTACACCCCCTAGACTGCATTACAAGTGCACTCAACTATTCAAATTCAAAAACTTTGTTATTCAAAATTGAAATCATTTTTTATCCATTTCTCCCTTTGTTTTCAGGTGTGGGCAATGCGCATGCATATCAACTGTAGGATGCGGGTGACGCTCGGATCCAGGACAACCCAGACAGCAGTTATTGTTACGAGTGCACTCAGCAACGTTGGCACTCAACTCTGTTCAAATTTAAAAACTTAAATATTCACAATTTAAATCTTTTCTATCCATTCCTCCCTTTGTTTTCAGGTGGTGGGCAAAAGTTCCAAGATGCTTGCGCATATCAACTGTAGGATGCGGGTAACGCTCGGATCCAGGACAGCCCCAGACAGCAGTTATTGTTACGAGTGCACTAAACTCTGTTCAAATTTAAAAATGTTATTCGCAATTTAAATCTTTTCTATCCATTCCTCCCTATGTTTTCAGGTGGTGGGCAAAAGTTCCAAGATGCTTGCGCATATCAACTACAGGATGCGGGTAACGCTCCAGGACAGCCGCACCTTCATAGGCACGTTTCTAGCCTTTGACAAACACATGAACATCGTCCTGGGAGATTGTGAAGAGTTCCGTAAAGTGAAAGCTAAGAGCTCCAAGCAACCTGATCGAGAAGAGAAGAGAGTCCTGGGGTTGGTGTTACTACGAGGAGAGCAGTTGGTTTCTATGTCAGTTGAAGGACCACCTTCGCAGGATGTAAGTCTATAACTCAGTTAAAAAAACTTAAGTCCAAATATGTCATAACAATTTCTGGTTCCCTCTGTATTTGAACCCTGACCTCTCGCATCCCGATCCAATGTTCAGCAAGCCATACTCAGTGGCTTGCCATTCATGTTGTATACATCCCTCGTTTATGATGTATTCTGACTTGGCTTATTTAATGATGAATGCTTTTTGGATTTTGTTGGATAGGCAGGTTAGGGTTAATGTTGGGTTTTTGTTAGGGAATGGAGGGGGGGGGGTACCAGGGTACCGTTAAGAGTTCAAAGCAACAAGCTTTGTCTTTTAAGGCGCGCAGTCGCACGCCTAAAATCCACCCAGTCTGAGCAATTTATCGTGTGTCTCGTCGGGTTGTGCTGCAGATTTTTCATAATGTCAAGAAATGGCGTCCTTTTTTGTTTTGGGACATCGTGACGTCATTCATTCATGAAACCATGCAGTCATCTTGGGAATTTATTCTTCCAAGTAGTAATTTTATCGGCGAGTTTAGCAGCAGGTAAATAATTCCACATTAATTCATATTGCTATTCATATGATTTTTAGGTTATTCAAATATTTCTATTAACTATCAGGCCTGTCACTTCAGTTAATTCAAGTGATTTGTTGCAAAAATGATTGTTTTACTGCATGAAAATTTACGTATACATATGACGTTTCACATTTCACAGTAAAGTGCGCCACTAAGTTCCCAAGGACTTTATCATTTAATTAGTAAGAAAATATACAATTTGAGCTAGTTGATTTTTAAGAACATGTTATACAGAGATAATAAACAGTGTTTTAAAATTTGAAAAATATTGTGAAAAGTGTTTCTAGATGAAAAAGTATTGCTAACGTTACTATTTATTGGACAGACAATGCAACTTCAAGGGTCTGTCCAATAAATGGTCATGTTAGTCACTAATAAACTTTAGGCATGGATAATATCTATTTAGAGAGAAATGTTAATTGTGAAACATTATATTCTGAATATGTGTTAACTGTGTAGTAAATGCACATCAATCAAATTTGGGAAATCTGTTTGTGAAAAAACAATATTCAAGATTTTATTTTTGCTAATGTGACTCTAGTTTGGACAGAAATTTTTGGGAAGTTTATGCACGAGCTCCAAAATGAATAACGCTAAGGCGTGGCCAGCAAAGCGCCCTCGTGGCTTAAATTTGTTTAAAATGGCGGATTTTACGAAAACGAAAAATCCAATTTTGTCAAAAATTTGAAAAATAGATTCCTTGACCTCAAAAACATAATTGTGCACCCCAACTTTGTTAAAATATGTTATAGAATTCCAGCAATGGTCAAATTTCACATTTCAGACCCCCCTTCCGACCCCCCTGTTCGAAATCGTTTTTTTTGGCCCGCACTGTCTTATTTTTTGGCCGATTTCAATACAAAAAGGTGTCAAAATGCTCAGGAGATCATGCTGCATCAAATGAGCTTTTCCCCTAAGTGATTTAATCACCCTTATTTGACCCCTGTATAACCCACCACTAATTATATCAGTGGCGCTTTTAGAAACGTTCTCCTTGTACTCGCCTAGAGCACTCCAGGAAAGGTTTTAAAAGCTCCCCTGCTAATTTCGAAAGACAAAGCCTGAAGCAACGTAGATGGTAGGAGAAGAGAGTACAGGGGTTGGGTGTTACAACGAGGATCTCGAACAGTTGGTTTCTATACAGGCCCACCTGCGTAGGATGCAAGCAATAAATTAGAAATAGGCATGATTGGCACTTTCCCCTACAATTTTCTCATTTATGTGGCACATTGTAATCTGGACTAGTTGAGATCCCTTGTAATAGACTATTCCTTTATTTTATAGCAAGACGGTCCCCGTGTACCTGGTCGTCATGGTGGTTCAGGACCAGGAAGTGGCAGAGCCGCCGGTAGAGGCATTCCTGCCTCGGCAGTAGCAGCAGCTGCAGCACCAGGGCTATCAGGTCCAGTCAGAGGCGTAGGTGGACCATCCCAACAGATGATGGCCCCTGGAGGCGGCCCACCAGGATTCAGAGGTGCACCCCCAAGGGGCCCACCCCCAGGTAAGTCTTGTTTGGAATATTTGGTGACAACTAATGGTAATTACTAGATAAGGTTACTTAATGACTAGAGCAGTCCAGCACCACCAAAGGAGGCATTGGCATTTCAACTTTCTAGGAGAGCATTTTGGGAGTGCTATAATAAGTATTAATGAAATCGTGACAACCAGAATAATATGCTCACTGAGCAGAGAACTGACGTTGCGGGTGATACCATCACCCGTAAGCTAGGTTGTGATGTCCTGGACTTTGATGCTAGTTGTTGTAGCTTGATGACATCACAGAGTATACAAGTTCATATTTTGAAGAACTATTTGTAGGATTTATTAAACTGAAGGAGAGAATGGTGAAGTAGAGTAAAGAAAACCATTTTTCATCCACTTAGAAAAGAGCTAGAGGACCTCTTAAAAAGAATTACATCAACTTATTATCAGAAGATACAGGGCTAGCTGTTCAAGACCTGAGGAACTGTAAGCAGGAAAGATCTGTGTGGAAACCCATCGTTGGAGTCCGTTCCTCTGGAACGCCATAAGCAAGCCATATGCCACCTAATTTGTCAGTTTGTAGTGAAACAAATAACTAGGTTTAATTTCACAGTCAAAAAGTGTGTGGTGTTCTAATGAATATTCCCCAAGAAAATGATTACCATCGGGCACATGAGATACTTAGAATGGCCTCCGACAAACTTGCTTTGAAATTATAGGATAGGCTTTTACGATGATGTTTACAAGGCCTAAAAAGATTGTTGACTTGCCCTTTTATACCGACCCAAAATGGTCTCCTTTTTTTTTTTTTTTGGAGTTCTGGCTATCTCAACAGTAAATTTGGTACAAAATTAATATCATGATATTTACAACAATATTCACAGAATATTATATTTGCATGAAACAAAATCTTGAATTAATAAAGCACAAAACAATGAAAATATTTGTTGTTGTTTTTTCTATTCAGTTTTTTGGGTCAATTTTTGAGGATAAAAAAGGACCAACCGACCATCAATTTCACCATTAAATAAGTCAACAATTTTTTTACTAGCATACTTGCCAACTGTTCCTATTTAAAATGAACGGTCCTGTTTTTGGCAAAAGAAAAAGGTAATTTTTACCAATCCGTTCCTCTTTTTGTAAAACTCGCCCTATATATAGTAAATTATAGGAAAATGGGAAATGTTCCTTTTTGGACAAAAATGTGCCCATTTGTCCCTCCTTCAAGTTTTCAAATGTTGGCAAGTATGTTTTAGGCCTAAAAGAAGATATCAGGACCTTCCCATCATGCCTTGCGCCCAGATTTTTTTTACAGGGTATCATGTTTGATGATAACAGACCTACCTACTATCCCACATTGTAAGGGACAGTCCCTCATTCTGATGATTAAAAAAGTCCTGATATCCGAGATGGCCCTCATTTTGTCAGTTTGCTTACCTTGGTGCTGTGTTTTGCTCTGCATGCCATCATGATGCCCCTCGTTCCAAAATTTGATTTCCCATTCAAGAGGTTGGCAGGGCAGTGGTAGTGATAAAACATATCAAAAATGCAATTGGAATGATGTCTGCTTATTGGCTATGATTCATCACTATCACCAAATCAAATTGAAATTCTGTCTTGAACTTAGTACAGTTCATTTTTGCGTCTGGCTTAAATTTGTTTTGTTCGTTAATTTTTACTCAACTTTCGACTGTTTTTTCCACAGGTATGATGGGCCGTGGCGCACCGCCCCCAGGCATGATGCCGCCAGGCATGGGACGAGGTATGGGACCAGGAATGGGACCTCCTATGGGAAGGGGAATGCCGCCACAGGGAATGAGAGGTAAGCATGTAGGGATTTTATATATAGTACAGGATGGTGGGTGTGATTCCTCCAGGTATGGGACCTCCTATGGGACGAGGTATGGTCAAGTGTTCAATGCATTGTTTAGGTTAGGTACAGTGAAAAATTTCAACCCTTAAATAACGTTGGGAGTTCACAGTTATGACAAAACCGTTAACACAGCGTTTTATTCGTTCGTGTTAACGTATAAAATCATACAAATTCTCCGCTCAGCCAAATTCACACAGAGTACTGCTGACAGCCAGTGACTCCGTACGTGTGATGGATAAGCTTTAAAAAAATGGCTATTTTCATGGCCAATTTTGGTTTAATTTATGATAAAAATAGTACATTTTAGTGTTCACAAAAGTCAATTTATCATTCGTCTGTAACTGATCCTCAATTGCTCAGAATCCGAGAATTTTATGTGATATTTCGGAGGTTTTTTCCCGTGACATTTCGAGTGACTATTGTTTACATTGGTCTCTGAACAATAGTGGCGTACCTGCCGGGGGCAGGGGGCCATGCCCGCTGACAGAAAAAAAAGGAAAAAGAAAGAGGAAGACGTAGTCGCAGGTCTTAAAAGAAACTAGTCAAAATCTGATTGGGAAACCACCAAAAATGATGTGACTCCGTGTATCAGTGTTGATAATTAGCTTTTCTGACATCAAGCACAAGGAAATAACGATTTGATTGTCACTTTGACCCCTTGCCGAATATACTTGCGGTTACAAAACGGTGAGCATTGTTGGCCCGATAGAGGGACAACCTTTGCCCTAGCTTTCAGTTACTGACGGAAGTTTCATCCCAAAATTCCAAAATGTTTTATAATATAGGCCTAATCTGACATGCCAAATAAACATATTGCGAGAATCAAAGATTTTGAACTTAGCTGAATTTCGGGCAGGCGGGGGTTGTCTTCGGGCTATGCGCGCATTGCAGAAAACATCACACCATTTATTGTCCAGACCATTTTTCCTAGGAACATGTCACTTGCCCCCGCTGACCGAAGCAGGCAGGTACGCCACTGTGCTTTCCACTGAACTGAAGTTAGACCTTTGAAAAGTCTGTAAATTATCTTATTATGTACTGAATGAGTCTTAGAGCAGCAAACATATAGTAATAGGTGTATGTCAAGTTTTTTTGTGATTTCCTATATTCTTATGTTTTTGTTTTTCACAGGCCCACCACCAGGAATGAGACCGCCACAGTATTAAGCTAATCATGAACTTAAACAGAACAATTTTATATAAAAAGCACTATTTCATGAGAAGATGATCCACAAGAAAAAATGAGGTGGGATATGCGACTACAATCACATTAGGCGACAAACTGTAGTTTACCTGGGGTTCTGCTTAACTACAACATGGAATTGTCACTGGCCAGTGGACATCATATATTTATGCCAACAGGAAAAATTTTACCAAGGAACTCTACATGTCTTCTCATGATTATTCCAAATATAAGTAGTGACAGAAATGCCCTTTGAACATTTTTTGTTAAGACTTGCTTCCTTGTAGATCTTTGTAAATATTTCCATTTTGTGTCCTTTTAACTTGCGAGTTTTGTGTTAATATGGTAAATGCTAAGTTGATGGGTATTGTACATGTACATAACTACAACAAAATTGTAACCAAACCATGATAAAGTATTAGTAAATTGTTCCACATATTAACTGCAAAGTGATGACAAAGAGCTGATATGAGAGAACATTGGACATTGTTTGCTGTAGAGCCCCTTTCAGAGCCTAGCTACTTCAGTAGAACATGGATTTCAATTCAGTTCAAAACATAAAATGTGATTATAATATAAGTGCCATAACGTCATCTGGTTAAAACAAGACTGTTCTAAAAGGACTTTGTACTTGCTTATGAACTGTCTTAAAAAGTTATGATGATGTGGTTTGTAACACTTATCTGACAGATTGTCTTCAAAAGTGAAAAGTTTTTTAAAGCTTACCACTTGATCCAGATGCTATTTCCACCAATGTTGGAGCAAGCTTCAAGCTACAAATCAAATCAACTTGAAAAGGGGGAAATGATATTAAGTGTAATATGGTTTGTATTTCATAAATTTGATGATTAAATTGATAAATGCAAAAACAATTTTTAGCCCTTCAAAACAGACAGTTTTTATAGTGGAACGTGTTGGTGTAAAGTGGGGTTGCCCTAATTTAGTTGCATTGAAATTTGATTATCAAGTTTATGAAAATATCTGATCATTTGAACCAATACTTGATTTAAACTAATACTTGATTTAAAAAAAATCTAGTCCTAAAAATAATGCTTGTATTCACTTAGGGTCTGACTCTGCTAAAGCTTAAAAGACATGTTTGTTTGTAGTTGAATGGTGGTGTGACGTAGCAATTTTGTTGTATGTGTTGTAAGAACAGAATTAAAGTTGTCCAGTTGATTTTTAAATTATGCTCGCTTGTGTTGATTCATTTAAGTGCATCATAGACAAGCTTTTTCTTAGTGGACAAGGACCAGGAGCCAGATTTCTGAAATAAGCGTTGTGGTCCTGAAAATTTTCAGAAACCAGGAGCCATTTCCAAAATTACATATCATGCATTTCGAGCTGGATATCCTGTCTTGCGCTTTTGTTTACATATTTCAGAACATTTTGATGCCGATTTAGGTTTGGAAATCAGGAAGAAGAACTTACAGTATTTTTCCAAAAATGTCCATTTCCAATCATTTTCTTCACAAATATTGACTTGTATTAAAGACAAAAAATTATTATGGTAAGACCCAGGTGCTGCAGTAGGGAAAAATAGCGGCGCCTGGGTTTCATTTTTTCTGTCCTACCTGGCGCAAAAAGTCGGGAACCATACGGTAAAAATTGCCTGCCCCCACTTAAGAAAAAGCTTGATCATAAGTTACTTGTACCCATGATATGTCCCAGCCTGGTTTCTGCAAGCCTGCAGATGAATTAAAACTTAACTTTTTTCGGATAATTTGTGGTTCGCAAAGGGAAGACGCGTAAACTAATCGGTAATGTGGTTCAGATATCTGCACTAGTCGGAACAGTCTATTTCTCCACTAATCTCACACATATCGACAATTCCTTTTATCTAGGCATTTCTTTGTATGCCTACGCACAATATCTACAGTTTTAAAGCATCAAATTGAATATGTTCAACCAGATGCCCAAAATTTGACATTGCCGTCTAGTTCAGATAACGGCAAGCTATTGCCGATTAGTTTATGTGTCTCCCCTAACCTAGTCTCATGTAATTGAATATGGAATACTAAACTGACCCAAGTCCATGCTTCCCTACTGAGGCCAACTTAGTATATTGGCCTAATGATGACTATTATAATTGCCATTCAAAAATCAATTCGGGCTGGGCATTGATCATCACTTCTGTATGAGTAAGGGTCAAACTATACTTATGGGCTACCAAATATCTGATGCAACAAGTCTTTGTTATTTTATAATCTGATATATAATTCAATGTATTTCCTAATAATAACTGAGGCTTCGTGATGAAAAATCAATACACCACATGTGAGGAGTATTTGGTGAAAATGTTTGGTGATTTACAACATCTATTTTTTTCCATGGTTACAGGGGGGGAAGGCTGGTCTCCCGATGGCAACGGAAAAATGAATCGGCAACACGGCTGCTACAGTACGTAGTGGCAAATTCTGTCTTAATTATAAATAAAAATGATAAAGGAAGTGGGAAAGGTATTTGGTCTGAAAGAATGATAGGTTTTAAGAAAATTATAAAATCTAATTTAAAAAAAAAGGCTGACCGGCACCAGAGCTCGAACCCGGTACCTTCTGGTTATTAGCACGACGCCTTGTTCGATTAGGCCAACGATTCTTCGTACCTTCACCGGGAACATTTTAGGTTGATCTCGCAAATCAATTCGTATTGAAATGTACGCAGAACTTTGTGAATGGAATATCACATTCTGGATCAAATTCTGTTAATTATCGTTATATTTATACAAATATAATGTTATTTTAAAAAATAGGCCTGAATGAGCTACTCATGATATAGTTTTAGGACAATCGAATCAAAATCATTACCGGCGATGATGCGAGACCCTGAAGTGCGGAAAAAAATGTGTTTATCAAACTCTGTAACACATCGATAAAGATCGCTACAGCGCTTCTATTGCAGGTCAAGTCGTCTTGAGTTACGTAGAAGAAACGGGTAACTGTTGAATTTTAAAATTATCTTGCAATAGCGGAAACAGTACAAAACCCCGCGAAATTCATAAAACAAAGTCAATTATTTCAAAATTTACTCGAGAGTCGATGCGCCTCAAATTTTTTTTTGGTTTTCCTCCTATAATTGCATTTTCTTTCTTTGCGCCTTTTAAAAAAATAGGTGCATCGACTAGTTTTAAAGATTACTTTCTCCATAGAATTTGTACGTGAATAGGGATTTTAAAAATCTCTAAAATTCAGTAAATTCACGAACCTTCCGGCCCCCCTGCATGGTTAGATTAAATAAGATAACAAAGACTTGTTATACAAAATATTTGGTAGATCAAAAAGAACTATAATTTGGCCCTTAGGCAGCATGGTCAGTAGGGTGCATCAGACGCCCTCATGTCATACATATTTTTTCTACCTAGTCTTTGAATGTTCCATTTGGCTAGAAAACATGCTGTGTAAAGTTTGAAAAAAATTAGAGGCGGTCTAGGGGGACCACGGTGGCATTAAAGTTAAGGTATTGAAATTGCCTGCTTACATATGGCAGGCAATTATTGGATTTCTAGCTCTTTTCAATGCTTAACAACAAGATCATTATTCAGCTTGAAATGTTTTATCACTTGTGATAATAAATGATCAGTAGAAGAATTAGGACAGACAAAATGAATGGCAGTGATTTTTCAAAGCATATGTCACTGAACTCAACCAAGCAGCTATTGTATTTTGTATTAAGTTATGCTATAGAAAGCACAATGGCTGCCTTTTGCATATTTCAAAGCTAATGGCATGTATAAAAACTGCCACGTGGCCCCCCTAAACGAATTTCGTTTTTGATGAAATTTGGCACAGGTATTTTTTATCAAGCATTGGAACAATTGTATACTAGGTAGAAGTTTACAAGAAGCTTTTTTAAAAACCGTGGGGCGTTTGATGCACCCTATTAATGGTCAGTATGGTTTACGTATATTCAATTGTCTTTGTAATTGAAATGTATTTGACTGGTAATCTTTCATATGAAATTTGAACTGAGCTTACAAATTTCCATAACTATTACCTGAATGGGAGTATAAAAATCCATGATGAAGTGATATCTGGAAAAATGTTCTGGAGTTTCTGAACTTACCATAAATCAGTTGCACATAGAGGTCCAAATTAAGTTTTGAGTTTTGATATCATATAAAATATTTTATGATAATTAACAGTGGCGACAGAAGGTAAAAAAAAAACCGGCCAGTTTTTTAAAAAACCAAATTGTTTTAAAAGCAAAAATGGCTGGAGGAAAAATTATGCAATTTTTATAGTGTGCGTGTAGCGCGAAAAAAAATCAACCTATTAATCTATATGAATACTAAAATATTCGGTACCCAGGTACCCGCCCAAAAATTAAGTAGAGTACCAGGATACCGTAATTACCCGGAGAGTCCAAGGCCTAAATGCATTGTGTTGCTTGAATGCAGATCATGAGATCGATGAGATAAACTTGATGTGCCAAAAATTATCAGAAAAGTGTTAATTTAATTCATCTGCAATCAAACAGAGATCATGGGTAGGAACCTACGATGCAGTTTATTTAACAGGGATGCGAGAGTTCAGCTTTTAAGCTGATTTCAGCTTTTTTAATAAGAGTCCTAATTTGAGCTTTTTCTGTCATTTTCATCCTGTTTTGACATTTTGTCACTATTTTTTGTGTTTTTTTTCAGCTCTTTTTATCACCTGACTCTCACAGCCTGTTTATAAGTTCAGGTCTGTAACAGAAGAATGTACACAAACAAAATATTACATGTAAAAGCAAATACATATTCAGTATATTTCCATTAAGCTATTAATCATGTTAATGCACCTTCATATGTCTCATTAAAGGAGCATGGTCCGAATTTCCTTGGTCTAAGTGTTCAGGCCTCTTGGGATTGCGAAGATGGCAAGAAATATTAGGCCCAACACAAAATATGAGGCTGCTGCTGCTGCTGATAATGAGTAGGAGATTTAGGAGGAGGAGGATGAAGAGGAGGAACGTGAGGATGATGATGAGGAGATTAGGAGTAGGGTGATGATGCTAAGGAGGAGGAGATTGGGGAAGAGGAGGAGGATGATGATGCTGAAGAGGATGGTGATGAGGAGGATGAGAATGATGATGAAGAAGAAGATGATGATGAAAGGGGGATAATGATAAGGAGGAGGAGGAGATTGGGGAAGATGATGAGGATGGAGAGGAGAAGGAAGATGATGATGAGGATCGATGATGATGATGAGCAGGAGGATGGTGATGAGGAGGAGAATGAGGATGAAG
Organism: Ophiothrix spiculata; assembly: GCA_000969725.1. Lineage (NCBI taxonomy): Eukaryota > Metazoa > Echinodermata > Ophiuroidea > Amphilepidida > Ophiotrichidae > Ophiothrix > Ophiothrix spiculata. The sequence goes on along the minus strand of JXSR01S012155.1, from coordinate 36,989 downwards.
AGGAGGAGGGGGATAATGATAAGGAGGAGATTGAGGAAGATGATGGTGAGGAGGAGGAGGAAGATGAGGAGGATTGATGATGATGATAATGAGCAGGAGGATGGTGATGAGGAGCCGCGAGGACGAATAAGAGAGGAGAATGATGATGAAGAGGAGGGGGAGGAGCATGAGAATGATGATGATGATGAGGATGATGATGATGAGGAGGAGGATGGTGATGATGATGACGAGGGGGGAATGAGAATTTAGATGACGATGAGTAGGAGAATGAGGCAGTCTCAGCAGATGATGATGGTGATTGATGATGATGAGCAGGAGGATGTTGATGACGAGGAGAAGGAGAATGATGATGAGATTGGGGAAGATGATGAAGATGGAGAGGAGGAAGAAGATGTTGAGGATGAGGATGGTGATGTGGAGGATGAGAATGATGCCCGGGGAATGATGATGAGGAAGATGAGGATTAGGAGGAGGGGGACGATGATGATAATGAGGAGGATCGATGAGGCAATGCACTGAGGATGATGATGATGAGCAGGAGGAGGAGGAGAATTAGGATGCTGCTGCTGCTGATGATGATGATGAGGAGGAGGAGGAGGAGGAGATTGGGGAAGAGGAGGGGGATGATGATAAGGATGGAGAGGAGGAAGAAGAAGATAATGATGAGAAGGAGGAGGAGGATGGTGATGAGGAGGATGAGAATAATGATGATGAGGAGGAGAAGGAGGAGAGCGATGAGGATAAGGAGGAAGATGAGGAGGAAGAAGAAGATGAGGATGATGATGAGGAGGAAGAGGAGGAGGAGGAGGAGGAAGGAGACTATTCAAGGCAGTCTCATGATTATGATGATGACCAGGGAGAAAGGAACTAGTATTTTTTATTTTTTTTATTTTTGAGGTCTTTTTTGTCCCGCTTTAAATCATTTGACCATGAGTAATTGTGCTTTTTGTTTGGAAAAATTGGCGCTTCAACTTAAAACAAAACGTGACTGAAACTACTTGTATCCCGGGAAATCATCCCTACCCACGTGTGTTCATTGTAGTATTTGGGTTATCACATGGTCTGCAAACTTCAGTCATAAAATAAGCCCCTCCTTTTTACACATGTAGGTGTAAAACTTGCAAAAATTAGGTGTTTTTGTACGGAGATATATGTTATGTGGGCGTAAATATAGGTAGAATTACACTTGTTGCCATATATTGCACATTTTGTTATACTTGTGTGGCATATGATTGGATGACGTACAATGTAAACAAAGTTCAGTGACCGTGTCCTTGATCAATTATTTATGAGTCTGGCTGGTTACAAGCGGTTCTGAGGACACACATGCATCGTGTCTGTGTTTTCATTCACACATCCACACAACATGTACGTGGCTGGGAAATTGTGCTGATGAAGTGAAGTTGCTTTGAAGGAATTGTGATCTCTCCCCAAATCACGGACATTTTACACATTGTCTCTGGAGACTGGATTAAAGTGTTCACTTTGGTGGAAATTTCCGATCTATAATCGCGACGATCTTCACTTTTTGATTTTGTACACTCACTGGGACCGGGTCTCTGGACATAAATATTTCATCATCTCTTTGGCCTTCGCGACTCCATTTTCGATTCAGTCTATGTTTAGACTTGTTGTGAACTGGAAATTGTTCGATTTGATTTAAAATCATGGCCGAGAAAGAAGCAAATGGCCCCACACCGACGGATGATATTCCTTTGAAGGCCAGAGAAGACGGGGATGCTGGTGGCGGTGGTGATGCGGGCAAACATCCCAACGGAGACCCACAACCCGGCGACAGTGGCTCTGAATCTGGTGCTGTAGTTTTACGCCGAGAAATTGGACTCTGGGGCTGCGTGTCTATCGTTGTTGGAATCATGATAGGGTCGGGTATATTTATTTCACCAAAAGGAATTCTTGCAAACACAGGGACAGTCGGTATGGCTCTGGTTGTTTGGGTTTTGTGTGGAGTCATGTCTCTTTTAGGAGCCTTGAGTTTCGCTGAATTAGGCACAACGTTCACCAAATCTGGAGGAGAGTACGCATTTATTTTGGAAGCTTTCGGACCAATGTTATCCTTCCTCAGGCTGTGGGCCAATATCATATCTATTGGCACAGGCACCATTGCTGTGTTGGCCATCACCTTTGCTCAGTATTGTTTAGCTCCATTTTTTGGAAGTTGCGGAGAGATCCCATCAAGTGCGATTCGATTGGTTGCAGTCGCCATTTTGTGTAAGTCCAGGTCCGAGTGCTCAGGACAAATTCACTAGTACTGTTGTAGTACTATAATTTAGGCCAAAACCAAGTAACAAAAATTACAAGTCAGTTCGGGAAAGGTCGTAATAACTTAACGGTGAATGAATACATTTACGGTAAAGGAATAACTTAACTGTGCAACTTCCGGTATGTCGCAACCGTAAAGGTATTCATTCACTCTCGTTTTCTTTAAGTCATAGGGGGCTGATAAAGAAGATCGGAGGGCAAA
>JXSR01S012155.1:0-11585 GCA_000969725.1 Ophiothrix spiculata | reverse complement strand
ATTTTCAACTTTGTCCGATTTCAAAGGTTTGGGTCATAGTTCTAAAGAAAGGTCAAATTCTCAACTTCGTCCGATTACAAAGGTGGAATGCGGAGGCATCGTGATCGACACTCTGTGTCGAGAACCGCGCGGCCCGAGAACCGCGTATTCTAGTTAATTAATTTTTGCCTTTACAAAATCAACAAATATTTGTTCACATAAATATATTTCTTGGATTTTGCTAACTTATTTTAGATATTTGGGACAAAGCAATAATAATATCATCTTCAATCTCAATGTGTTGAAAATTTACTCCAGAATACTTTCAGAGGAGGGTGGTCATGGCAACTGTTACGGGTTGCCGGCTCTTGTCGTACGGTATCGTAGCCGATCCCCCAGTTGCGTCATGTCCTATACCGCCTCTGGAAACCGTTGGGATTCGTGGAAAAATACAACTTCCGGGATGATCGGCAAAAAAATATGAAAACATCTATAAAAAGTGGGGTTCACGCGCCCCAGCGGATTTAGAATAACATAATTATGTTGATTACTATAAGAATACTTTTGTAATTTTTTGAGGAAAGGTAAAACTATGATCTTTGTAAATATTTTCTTCAATACGTGAGTCACGTGACCCAATAGAAATACACGTAAATCGTATCCTAAATTTGTGTTTTAGAAATCCCTCGTCCCTAAATATAGTGGATGCTATTTATTGTGTCCTATGCCGCCTGAATACTTTATACAAGCCTCAAAATACTTTTTTTTTTAACCGGGGCTATTTTAATTTTAAAATAGCCCCAGTCAATCATTTCATGGGGGCGATTTTGGAAATCACCAGAGCTATTTTTTAATATTCATAATTTTACGTCTAAACACCAAAATGTGACAAAATTAAACACAAAATTTCGAAGTGTTTGTTAATTCGTGTGTGACTATCGAATTTTGCAACTTTTATACAATCATGTGGCAAGCATTTATCGGCACGTTGATACATATTTTCGGACTCAAAAAAATGTCCTAAAATTATGATGATATCCATTATGTTTTATTAATATGATCCAGTTTTGTTCTTGTACAAGTGTTATTTTAAGAAGATCGCGTACCGCGGTCAGTCTGTAATCCATCAAATGTACATTGTTTTCCAATGGCTAGAAGGACATTGCGCGATCATTTCTCTGGTAAGAAATTGTGACGTCACATGAATTGCAATTTGTAAACAAACCGGGCGTCGTGGAAAAAATATTCCTTGTAAATGGACCAAGAAAAACTAGAATAAAACTGAAATAAACTCAGTCTAAGAATGTTGTTTTTGCTTTAATTATAAGATATACATGTCTTGCTTGTAAATGTAAATAATATCAACAATATATTACATTTTAGTTAGTGAAATGATCGGGAATCTTGAGAGAAGCTGAGAAGCTCTGAATATAACCAGGCATGCTGGAAACATAACGGGGGCGATTTATGTGCTTTTGAGAATTTTTTTTCGCCCTAGTTGTTCATTTTGGAGGGCGATTTTACCGAATTTGCAGGCGAATCGCCCGTCGCCCGGTTTATTTTGAGACTTGCTTTTATACCATATTGTAGTACTTCAAGACTTGACAAATTCTTAAATCATATTCAGGTTAGTTTAAGAGCTTTTTTAAAAAGATTATGTAAGTAATTTGTCATTTGTCCAAAGGCCTATGCAAGAAATAATCTGTTTAGTGATATAATCAAAAATTAAGACATGAGATTAATAAGATGATATGATTTAAATCAATTAAAATACATAGAAATGATAAAGATTTCATATTTATGAAACCATATCCTGCTACAGTTCTCATAAATGAATGTTGTAAAATTGGGCAATGCCTAGATTTTTGACATTTTTGAAAAATTTGATGGAATGCTCTCAAAGTGTGTTGATTTCTTATGACTTTAATCAAATTAAAATAGATAGAAATTATAAAGATTTCATATTTATGAAACCATATCCTGCTACAGATATCATAAATGAATGTTGTAAAATTGGGCAATGCATAGATTTTTGTCATGCTTGAAACATTTGAATGAAATCCTCTCATAAACTATGTGATTTTTGAAGAGATTAATAAGATATATGATTTTAATCAAATTAAAATAGATAAAAATGATAAAGATTTCATATTTATGAAACCATATCCTGCTACTGTTCTCATAAATGAATGTTGTAAAATTGGGCAATGCCTAGATTTTTGTCATGCTTGAAACATTTGATGGAATCCTCTCATAAACTGTGTGATTTCTTAGAGGGACTAGCCTAGATTCCACTTAGAATTAAAAGCGTAAGGAAATGCTAGAAATAACTAAAGGCTTAAAAGTGTAGTTAAATCCAAAAAAAGAACAAAACTTTACACAGAAATGGCTCAAATCGAGAGAGAATTAATTTGGAATATATCATTCTTTGATGGTTGTGTGACTATCCTGTTTCTAAATCCTAAATACCTCAGATGGATTTGCCAGATAAAAGATCAAACAAAGCTTCTGGAGATAATTTAATATATTAAGAGAGAAATAATTTCACCAAAAAAAATGATTTTTTTGCCCATCACAGGTGTAGAAACAAGATCCTTTTAAGTTTTGAAACTAGAAACACTGTTTTCACACCATTTTTTGCGTAGGCGGAAAAATTAAAGTAGGTAAAGAATTTCAATTTTCTCCAATATTCCTCAAAATCATGGAAAACAACTTGTAGGTTATATTACTACAAACATGTTCTATCGATTCATGTAAAAAAATAAGTAGTTAAAAATTAGTAGGAAGAATCTAGGCCAGTCCCTTGAATGTCATAATTATGTTTGAAGATTATGCATTTGTTGAAAAAAAAAAATATCTGAGTTTAGAATAAATGCTCAATTTGAGACAATAAATAACTCTGCTTATTATCATCTTAATTCAGTTAAGCCTAGATAAAGCCCTAATACTTAAACACAGACCTGAAACTTGTTACCAGCTGTGATTTGAAGCACCAATTTTCATTTGGATGGGCAGCATTTTTGCTCACAAATCAAAATTTATCTTGAGATTTTTTTACCTTATTGCATTCACCCACTTCTTGGAACTACCGAAAAAAGTACATTTTCAAATTTACTGCATATTTTTTTTCTGGCCTAAGCTAGGACAAATAACTACAGAACATCATAGCACCAGGTTTCAATATAGCTTATTTATAAGCAGGTTGAACATAGCTTAATCAGGCTTTCCCTGTCGTGTATTAGCTTCCTTAATAGTACAATTGATAGGCCAGGTAAAAAAAACATATTATGTTTCCCGTCCGCATTTTTGAAAATCAGAAATTAGTACATTGTATTATATATATATATTGTTATATTTTTACTGGAAAATAACTCGTAATTTATGCATATTTTCTAAGTGACGAAATTCTTGTTGTTTGCAATGATTCCCATATCTCCAATTTAAAGGGGGCTGAAAAAATTGATCTGCTCATACACCTTTAAAATGTTTAATTTTTATAGGTGTATGGAATTTTATGCTACTCTCAAAAACAGGAACGTGCTTCAACCAGAAAAATTCAAATGAGAAAAATCCGAGCAGTATTTTGTTAAAAACTTAGACGTTTTTACTAAAATTGAATTAAAATCAAACTGTGTCCCTCTCCAGATCAGTTACAACTCCAGTTGGCATCGAAGTCCGGTGGATGTCGGTCGCAGGCCACCAAACCGCATCAAGCAAGTCGTGACACATAGTTAAAATTTAATTCAACGTGTTCCTTTAAATTGCAAAAAATAAAAATTGTTAAAAAACGGGTCAGGATCAGGGTGGAATGTGAAACTTAAAATTTATAAATTCTTTCTGGGCCTAACATGTCATGAAACTCAAACATTACACCAAAAGATACATCCCTCATATCATAGCACGTCAATAGTCACCCATCATCCATTCAACGCAACTGACGTAATTCTGATAGAAAGTCGTCAGTTTCACCTGCTCCTTCCCCGCGGTCAATGCGGCAATTACGGGATAACAAAAGCAACGAGTGAACAAGTGATTTGGCATCACCTGCGGGTAGTTTTGATTTATTAACGATGTGGGTTGTTGCTGTTATGAAAGCAGTTATGGAGCTGAAAATACTATTAGTGACTTGTACTTCAGAATATGGAGTACATGTAATTTATTTCTTAGAATTAGTTCATATATTGTGAATTCAAGGGACTGACTATAATTTCGCAAATTCAAATTTGTTTCAATACTTGCTATGTTTCATACAGTTTTAGAAAATTCATCCAAATTTCAATTAACTTTAGTTTGTATGGCAAAGGTCACATGTGCTACTTCTTAATTGTCTATTGTAGGTATTTGTCATGTGAGTGCAAGAAAGTTGTATCTGCAATGGCTGCCTTAAGTTATTTTACACCTTGTCACTATTATGTGAAAATTTCAATCTGATATCTCACCAGTAATGCACTTGTCAAAAATCCCCCGACCCCTGGGTATCAGGGGATGGCCTGAACTTGCACATTAGGTGTCTTTTTTAAAATTGTGAACTCCCCGACCATGCCCCGGTCAATTTCCGGCCATACAGGGCAATATTTGTATGCTAATCTCGACCACTTCAATGTAGTTCATAGCCTAATCCCGGTCAAACTCCCGATCCCAAATCCTAGCTTTATGACATGCTTAAACTCAATAGCAAGTCCCAGCATATATATATGCCCAGTACACCAGGGCAAAAATATGATCAACTCCCCGGCTATATAAAGCTCAGTGGCCTAAGCGAAAGCTCAGTGGCCTAATCGGTTAGCGCGCCGTGCTATGAATATGAAGGAACCGGGTTCGAGACCTGGTCACGACCATTTTAGAAGAGGGGAGCGTGGCCGAGCGGTTAGAGCACGGGTCTCGTAATACAGAGGTTGTGGGTTCGAGCCCCGGGCCAGGCGGTTTACGTCTCCTTGTTTCCTTGGGCAAGAAACTTTACTCTAATTGCTCCGTGGTTCGGACAGTCACGTTAAGCCGTGGGTCCCCTGTGCGAATGCTCCTTCTTGGGGCGCTGCATACAGTGTATTACCTGGTGAGTCTATCAGGTAGTACAAATCCTGGCCATCCCCAGGTACCCAGGGGCCTGGGCATTTTTTGATAAGTGCATAATTTGAAGAAATCACTAGAGGTTATCAAAGGCCAGCATTGTTCCATGTTTAATGTCATCCAATATTGATATAACTTATCTAAATGTGTGGTTTTAAGTTCAATCATAGGATGTCATCTTCCTGAACTTACAACTTGATTCATGCTGCAAATCAGAAGGGTTTCAAGCGCCAAACTTACCTATTTCCCAGTGTATTCATAATGTAGTTCTTTGTTTTTAGAGAGTGTCAAAGCGCCAATTAATACTTGTCAAAGCGCCAAATTTGGCTTGGGCGCCACTAGTTCAATCTCTCTATAATTTAATTCTCTTTATAATTTTCAAATTCAGAAAATTACACTTCAACAGATGAGTGTACGCATGGAATTAGTAGAATAAGTATCTGTAGTTACCAAATAAATCTTTTGAATACAATTTGCAGTTGACATTTTGTAAGGTTATTAGTATACAATCCAAATTAAAAGCAAAACATGTCATATTTCATGATTAAATATTGCCTTTTTCAAATGCCAAAAAGTTGAAGTTTAAAAATAATAATAACAAATTGACGCTATTTGGATTTTTGGTTGCTATCAAAAGTAACTTCTGCAAGTATTATGTGGAAATTGGTACTTCTTAAAGCTATATAACTTTAACAAATGGTAGAACATTGTATTGTAATATAAAAGCTATCAAAAGTATCTTTAAAGGTACATAACATTGGACACAATTTCAAAAAACTTCTGCAGGTAATTTGTACTTGGTATGTTGGGTAAAGCAGCCATCTACCAAATATAATTTTGACCAAAACCCTAACATAGTCGGCCTTCAAACAAAATTTTCACTACCAAACATTTGGTACAATGGTTTCAGTTTCACAAAGATCATCATCCACCTGTGCTGATGTGGAAGTGACTGATGGTTTCATTCATGATGCCCAAAAATATCTCTGATTCTAAATTCTATGAAAAACAATATTAGTAGTACATGAAACAATTCACTCATATCATGTAATTCCAAGTTGTGAACTTCACCTTAGATGTGTACATTATGGTTTTGTTTGTGTTGTATAGATCTGTGTTTGCCTAGCGCATCATTATCACATTTGCAGCTAGCCTTAGATCCATTTGTTGATAGCGTTGTTTGTAAAAGCATTTATCACTATCTGTACATGATGGTGAGGACATTTTCAGGTTATGCTAACAAAAACCTTGTTCATCAAAGGCACTTCTGAGTGAGATTTTTCTTTTAAATGTGGCCGTCCATTCCAAAGAAGCTGTAAACACAACATGGTAAATGAAGCAAAATTCATTTTGCGCTACAGGTGAATATATGAGTCAAGGTCGTAATTTGCTGAAATTGATTTTTTAACAAGATTCACAATCCTTGTGCTTACTTCAAAACACCAGCAAAGTTTCATTTAAAAAAAATTATTGGAAATATTTTGAGGACTTGAGGAACAATAACAGTAAATAATACAGATAACACTGATCAGCTGTGACATTTAGTTAGTTTAGATAGGAAGACGGGCTGCCTGAATGAGGAAGACAGGCTGCCTGAATGCGGCTATCGCAGACACATTAGTACTCAGAGCTGTCACTAATAATTAGACTATCAAAGATTACAGATGCCTAAAGTCAATGCATGCCCCAATTTTTACTCTTTTCATCTGTATTCACGTTGGTTTTGAATGTACAGAGCTCCGTTTAGTTTCTCGAAAATAAATTTTACCGTTCTGTCCTAAAATTTGCCCCCCTAAAAAAACTTTTTGTAGAAAATCGGGACTAAAAGAGTAAAAAACGGGACGGAAAGAAATATGAACGGGAAACACAAGAAAAATTGTGACGAAAAGGACCAATGAATCCTCTTAAGGGATGCACCATTAGATTTCCAGGGGGAGCAGGAAGTTAGGTTTGGGGTTGAATTTTTTTTTGCCTATTCCATGTTCAGGGGATATATTTTTTTTCTTCTGCCTGTCGAGGGGGACTTTTTTTTTCAAAAAACCTTCCTGCTCCCCCAGGAAATCTAATGGTGCACCCCTAAATTAGTAAATGTGCCCCAACACTACTATGAATGTGCGAAAACCTTCTTTTTTTTCTTGTCATTTTTTTAATCGAATTAGACGGATTATGTTTCTGCCCAAATAAAAATGATTTTTAAAGGCATCTCACATGTCAGAATCAGGACGAAATGTGTTTCTCATCGGGACGAAATTTGTTTGCCGCTCCTGACCAAAAAGTCTGGCTACGCCACTGGCTTAATAGCTGTCAGATGAATGTATAATATCACAAAACATGGCATTTCCTTAAGCTGTGATTCACACATGTGTTTTAAAGCAAAGAGTAAAGTGGTAGTTCAACGAACAATGCAAACAAGTCGAGCCAAATTAGCAAGCACGGCTGTCACTGGTGATGTTATCGGCATTTGATTCTCCTGATTGCTCTTTTGATTACTGGCTTAAGTGAATAGTAAATAGAGATGGAGTGCTATTGCTGATTGTTATGGCTGAGGTATTTCTTTTCTGTTTAGCTGCAAGTAATACAAATTTACTTGAATTATGAATCTCTAAAACACCTTTGTGTGATTTGGAAATATTATCCTTTATATAAAATGAATTTGAAATTGGTGAATAATGAAAATTAACTCAAGCAGACAGTTGGAAGAAGTCGATTTGTGTTTAACCCTTTGAACCCTGGCCATTCTACGAGTATCTGTACCGCTGACCCGGCCCAACCCGAAAGTTAAAAAACAAATATAACCCCTAAACTTACTTTGATTTTGATTTCCCTTGCTTTACCTTTTCATTTTAGAGTAGTCTGATTTTTTCCAATAACCAGCATTCATAAAAGAGTACTTTTTATGTTGACCAACATGTTCGACCTTTACATTGTAGCAACGTTCGCGCTAGATCGCGTTTTTGACACGGTTTTTATGAAAAAAACCCTTTGATTTGGAAAAAGCTGAAGTGTAATTGACTGCAAAATGGTACATTCTGAAGTGGACTCCTTTAAAATTTGTTAAATTATAATAAATAGTTAGCCGGATGGTAACAAATCTTCTAAAACCCTTAAAATTCAAATTGGACCCCTTGAAAAATAGGGGGGTTAAAGGGTCCGTCGGACCCCTTGAAATTCCATCAGACCCCTTAAATTTGAAAATTGGGATGTTTAAAGGGTCCAGTGGACCCCTTAAATTATTTTCTAGCGCCAACGTTGCATTGTAGTCTATGGTGAAGCCACATTTCTTGAAAATTTTGATCAAGTTTACACAAATATAAGGAAGTGTTTACCTCTGTCATGTAAACAAGAGCAAACTGACCCATCAACTGTGGGTTCAAAGCTTCATTGATGTCTTCTGATTTAAATAAGACCAATGAAAATTGTAACTACCCATGTCTGTTGACAGTCACATCAAGTTTCCGACACGTGACCTAAAAGCCAGTTTACCGGCTCATCGGATATCACTGTAAAGTGAAAGTCCCTCGTTTTGGAACTAGTCCTTGTTTTTCTAAAAACGAGGAGGCTACTTGTTTTTCCGAAAACGAGAAACAAAACAGGTTTTGCAACTCGTTTTGTTTCTCGTTTTCTGAAAACGAGTAGCCTCCTCGTTTTTCTAAAAATGGGGACTAGTTCCAAAATGAGGGACTTTCACTTTACAGTGTATACAGTACACAGGGGCGTCGGAACGGTGTAGGCCATGTGGGCTTTGGCCGCACCACTTTTCAGCATGAACATGATGAGGAAAAATAATTTTATTTTAATTTGGTGCGTTTTATTATAGCATAAATAACCACAACTTCCTTAATACTGCACATATTCGTTTTTTGGTAACTGTATTGTCTCATTGGACTTGGTTGTTTTCCTTATTTTTGTAAACTTAGGGGCCACAGGCCGCACCACTTTTCGCAGTGGCCGCAAATTTCCGACGCCCCTGACGGTACATGTACACGTGAGCCGGTATATAGCTCGATGGGTTCAAAGGGTTAATGTTGATGAGGTCAAAGGTCCTTTAAAATATCAAATCAGGGGCTGGGGAGACTTGGGGTTCCAAGAATCAGTATTTTTAAAAATCTAATTTATATTCTAGTATCAGTTTTTGTCTCGTGTACAATTTACAAATATAGCTCTATTCTCGTATACAGTTCGTGTAGCTCTCAAATTTACATATCGAGATGCCCATCATATACTTCTGCTGTTACAAAGCAAGACGATCGAAATCAATACATCAAATAGCTTGCAGCACAAGTTACTATGCCACGATCTCGACACTAAATCGCTCTAAGCTTCTATAAGCTTCTATACAAGCTATTTATAGTCATTACAGGAATCCTACATGTCTCCCTGGAGCAATGTTTTCGATTCATTTGGGTTAATCAAAGTGTAGCTTTTGAGATTTGCGTAGTTATTAAGGATTTCCAACTAAGAGGGAATATTTCATGTGTTTTACGTTTCATCAGACACTTACGTAGCTAACATCAAGATTTGATTAGAGCTATTGCAGATTATCAAAACATACAGCTTCAGAATTCGTGTCTAGGCCTATATTTTGCTTAAAATTTGGTGCAAGTTGTTTTCTTTTCAAGAAAAACTAATACATTGTACATCGGATACCCGGATCGGATGGCTGTTTTGATGGTCTTGCTATCTATGTAGGCCTATTTAGTTTCAAAAATGAGTGTTTAAACTAAAATCTCCTTCATCCTGACATAGAATTCTACCAGGTATTCAATTCCTTTAAAGTCAATCTTAGACCAAAGGTGCTTAAAGACAAATTAGTCCCAGACATCATTTGAGGTCACAGATGACCTTCTGGAATTTTGAGCATTTATTACGAACTTGAACTAGTCAAGCCCTGGGCTATAATTAATTTGTTTGTATGCAAATCACTGAAACATAATCTACAATGTATCTCACTATTTTATGTTTAGGGATTTGTTAAAATAATTTCTGGCTAGACAGAAATATGAATTCAAATTGTGTTGTACGTGCTTAAATTAGGTATATTAAAATTTTGATCAATAATGGATTTGAGCAAACAACAGCCTAAAATGATAGAATATGACTATATATAATTCAACAAATGGTCATAAAAGAAAAGGTAAGCATCTCTTTTTGAGGGTGTCAGTATCTTCCAAAAACAAATCCATGAAAAAAAACCACAAGTCATCCCCTGTCATTTTAACACTTTATAGTATTGATGTTTCATGGTATCTGAGCTGTGATACACAGTTGGAATGATTATTCTTTGCTTGGACTGAAAAAAAATATTTTCTATGCACTCCACATTTTTCATTAAAGCCTCACATAAGAAATAATTCTAATATCCAATATGCAAAAAAAGAATCAGAAATTCCCGACTGAAAATCTTGTGTAACTGAGCATTGCTTAATGCTCCGTTAATGCTTTCAGATAGTGCGATATTGATCGCTAATTCCTTTTCTGTTTATGTAACACTGACTTTGTTTAAAAGCGTTGGCATATTCGGAAACATCTTATGAATATGGATGAGGTTTGTATAGCATAGTATAGTGGTTTTATTTTTAGTGGAGATTGTTAATAACCATGCATACACTGACTGTAACACTGGGCTTTAATGATTTAATAATTTGATGATGCATATATATTAATGAAATACTGTGACAGTTTTAGGTCCATTTGTTACTTTATATCTTATGTAAGATTTCTGTAGAAAATGGTTTTTTTTCTTTTTTCTTCAATCACCTGCACTCGAAGCTGTTTAGTTGGGGAGGGAAAGCTTGAAAAAGGAGGCAAAAATAACATTTCACTCGAACGAACAATCACGACTCCTCCCCTGCCTAGACTCTATGAACCTTGAAGTATGCAACAAGCAACCGATTAACGCACATAAACCAATATGACCATACGGGGAAGTAAATTAGTCCATATTTCACGAATCATAACAAAGTACCAAATCTTGCTGAATATTCAAATAAACTTATGACTAATGTTTGTCAATGTGGTAACAACAAAATTAGCCCAAAATAATACCAAAAATCATGAACGATTCATGTACAAATATTCATACGCAGTGATTTGGTTTTATTATCAATCTTAATCAATCTTTACTAGTCTCTTACACAATACAAAACCAGCAATTCACAATGTTGTAGAATACAAGGGATATGCTATGGATCTTGTTACAGAGTCTTATTTCTTGTTGCATACTTCAAGGTTTATAGAGTAAAGATCCCAAGGAGCATGAAGCAAGAACCAGTGGCTGACCAGGTCCAGGAGCAAAACAGTCCAGACTAAATGTTCAATCAAGCGTAACTGCTGTATCTCTTGATGCAGGGATATCGTATTGCTTCATGAAGTGTTGTAGATGTGAACCATTCATTACACAAAATCGATAGCTAGGGCAATTAAAGGTTACATGCAAAGGCTGGGCATATTTGACACCAAAGTCTAGAATTTAGCTGTATCAAACAAATTAAACACAAAAGTAATCAATTTTCACCAAAGCAACAGCAAAATAAGATAAA